>RJWJ010001732.1:14228-119957 GCA_004363605.1 Indri indri
CTCTCTCTCTCTCTCTCTTTTTGAGACAGGGTCTCGCTGTCACATGGGCTAAAGTGCAATGGCATCATCATAACTCACTGCGACCTCAAACTCCTGGGATCAAGCGATTCTCCCGCCTTAGCCTCCCAAGTAGCTGTGACTACAGGTGTGCACCACCACACCCAGCTAATTTTTCTATTTCTTACAGAGAGATGGGGGTCTTGCTCTTGCTCAGGCTGATCTCAAACTCCTGGCCTCAAGCGATCCTCCTGCCTCAGCCTCCTAAAGTACTAGGATTACAAGTGTGAGCCATTGCCCTTGGCCCTACATCTGTCTCTTTATGCTGCCTTTTCCTGGTCACAGATGAAGGACTTGTAAGAATGGAGGTTACGTAGCATTGTGGAGGAAGAACTTGATGAAAAAAATACATATGGCTTCCTTCCTCAGAAAAATGTATATAACCACAAATTTTGCTAACAATTTTAGAAAAAAGTTCATGGATCGGAGGAAGCCCTAAGGCGTACATATATTCCAGATGTAAATAAACAAACGAAAAGCATGTTGTGGAAGAAACCAGGGAAGGAAGAGAGAGAGAGACAGACAGAGAGAGAGAGAGAGAGAATATGAATGTACGTGAGGAAAAAAGGAAATACCTGCAAAGCCCCAATGTCTCCCTTTTACTTCCCAAGAAACTAGAGGATGAAGCAGCTCAGCACCATGGGGAAGGACAGAGTAAGCAGCACAGTGTTTCACGTTTCACAAACTTCTAAAAGGTCTCCTGACCAGGAACCACTTTTATCAGAGACAACTGCCCCAAAACTAAAAGACTGTTTTGTAATAGTGCAAATAACATAATTGCAGCCCTGATTAGAATGTCACATGCCCTGACAAATCTAATAAGTATTAAACACCCTACTCTATGGCCATCACTGTACTGTAGGAATGTACAGTAAGGAAAGATTACATTATTATAATTCCCGAAAAGGACCATATTTGCAGACTGCAAAAATTGATGAATGCATTTAAATGTTAATAAAAGAAAATAACAAGTTTATTAAACACAAACCATTTTCTGCAATGCCAATTTCTATTTTTTATGCCAGTTTTTTTTTCAGACACAAGATGCATCCTCACATTAAATTTAACTATTTATAAATCTTATCTCAAATAAATGGCAAACATTATAAAGGATATCATTTTACAGGAGGATATAATGTAATAGCATATTTATCAAAGGACAGCCTAATTTTCAGTAAGTATATTCAACCAATAATATGTATAAATTTAAATATGAATAATTAATTGTTTAATACAGGGTTTAAGTAAACTAGATGATTCTAATTTTCCACATGCAACTCAATTTTTGCCATACCACCACCAGCAAAATCCCAAAGAACAATGTATTAATCTCATTTTGTATAATGTTTTCTTCAGACCTGCTAAAGGGAACTATCAAGAAATGGAAATTTGGAGATAGCACAGGAACAGATCATTCAATAACTTACAAAATGACAACATTTAATTCATCACAAAAGAATGTTTATTAAAATTCTTTGAAGATCTTTGGAAAGAGTATATTAACATGAAAAATAATCAAATAACTATCTGAAGCGCACTGCAAAAAAGTAGCTAAAATGACAAGCCTCACAAACACCATCACTGACAGACATTATCATTCATGAAACGTTTATTATTAATATTTGCTAGGCACTAAAGCTAAGCATTTTACACATATTACTTCATTCCATATTCTGAAACATCATCATTCCTACTTTACATACATGAAAATTATGACTCATATGGTTAAGTTACTTGCCCTGGGCCTCAGAGCTAGTAAACAGAGGTAGAACTTGAATTCAGCTTGTGTGAATCCAAAAGCAGTGCTCTTGTCCATTATACCAGTGCTTCCCAACTTCTGTCACATGACGGCACACACTGGACATGATAATGGTGGTAAGACTCAATTGAGGTAAGGTGGAGGGGCTTAGTGGAAAATTTTTTCTTTAAATTATGAAATTACGGCGTGAAAAATAAAATACAAAGTATTATAGATGATATTAAATACTGAATTGGTAAAAACCTTCCCAATAAAATTTCTCCAAATAACCAAATTCAGAAAGTTTATAGAGGGAATCATACCAAAAATGCTCAAATATCCTACTGTAGTAAAATTCTGAAGTTATAAAACAATTTAAAATTTCAAAACTATAAAAAATTTGCAAGCAGCACACCTGTATGTCATCCTAGGCACTATACACTGGTTAGGAAGCTTTGCATAATATAGTTTTGTCTTTCAACAGAATATTGTGATTAAACACAAACTTGTCATATCAAGATCTTCCCAATAACATTTAAAGGAAATTCAAACCAAAGGTTATCAAAAGAAGAATTATAATACTGAAGTGTTCCTTAACTAATCCAGCCCACACTAGCTTCTTAATTTGTATTTCTATAGTATCTATAATTTGTAAATTCACTTTGATTTAATAATAACAGTAATAGCTAATAGTCACTGAGCTAGTACTTTGTGCCAAGCTGTGTTCTGCTTTACATTATCATCATATTTAATACTCACAGCAATCCTATGTAGTCTCTCTATTTTCTCCATTTTAAAGATTAGAAAACCGAGGCACAGAGAAATTAAGTAAATAACTTTCCCAAGGTTATAGCTGGAAGAATTTGAAGGAGTCTGACTACAGAGCCCACGCTAATCACCATGCTAAATTACATCCCTGTAGGAAAGAATACATTATGTGCCAGGGGAGACAAAGGTAAACAGATAAATGTCAACTTAAATCAAGTTCGACAGTTTCACACTGATGAAGTAAAAATGACTTGCATGTACAACAAAGGAGATATTCTACTGCAAAAAGAAAATTATCTGTATACTGTGTTGGGTGCATTTTGCATATAGAAATAGCACAGAAAATTATTTTAATTTCACATGTGTGTTATGATATGGCTCAAACAAGAGCATCTGCCTTTGCAACCCATCTGAATTTGTGGATTTAATTTGCTCAAGAATATTAAAAAATCTGATTTAAAAAATAATAAAGTTGGTAAAAATTAAAAGCAAATGTTTTAGTATTTTAATTTTTACTCACTGCTTTTCAAGTTCCATAAGTCACCAAGTGTTTAATTTTTTTAATTAAACGCACTATTTACAAAGTCCTGAATAAAGATTTTTCCAGACACTTGCACGAGTTCTGCTGGCACAAGTTCTGCCTGCCAAATCCTGCCAGGTGGAAGAAAGCCTCACAGTTTACAACTGTATTACAACAGGCGAATGTCCTGAAGCGATCTCTAATGATCAACGTACATCAAATCACTCACGGAGGATGAGAATACACCTTTAACTTCATAACCAAATCAATCAATAAAGAAAATGCTAATGTCTTGGGTGTTGTGGTCTATATTAAACTTCTGAAAAGCCCCAAAGACCAATGTCCAACATTAGCTAGCTCAGGCTAGTTAACAGTAAATATTTAAGGAGCATCTACTCTGTGCAGGGACCATGGTAATCCACTGAAGATACCTGCTACATAGACAGTGATGGTCTAGTATTACAATTTGAACTCATACTTTCTGAGAGTTAAGATATTCAAACTGGAAGCTTAAGCTCCAATACATAACTTTTCATCTATGGTATATCCAAAAGACCTGTTACCAGAGCCTCTGCAATCTACAACTAATCAACACGTTAACAAGAAGAGACTAGCAGGGGCACTCAGCATATCCTGGAGTACGAGATAAGTCTTGGGTTGTGATGGTGCATTCTGAGCTCTGGAGCTTTACACCATGAAAATTTGGCACTTTCTTAACGTGACTCTCAAAAATCAATTGCTAAAAAAAGTAAAGTTCTATTGCTTACAGAAACCATTACTCCTACTTATTCTTCTCTAACCAATCCCTAGAAAATACTAATAACGCAGAAATGTGGCTTGATTTATTGGTAAGCTAATGCCAGGCTACTTTAAATGATTTACTGAACCTCTCAAAAATTTTAAAACTAAATCATGCTGAGTAAAATGCATGTGACTGTACATAAAAACAATTTTAAATGAATATCGGTAACATGAACAGTAATTCCGGAAGCTAATATTCTTGTTTTGAAGAGAGCAAAAAGGATAAAACAGCTCACCAGAAGTCTATCACAGTCTTTACAGGAAATATGTTCAATTCCATAATTTATCATAAGATAACGCCATTCCCACTGCACACAGTCCCCTAGCAACTATTCAGCAACTTCCAATGTGTAATCTATTGTCCATTAGATCTTCTGCCACAAACCTCAAGCCATTCTTTAAATTTCCCCAGCTCACACCATCCCCCCACCCCTATAAAAACAAGGGAAAGAGTTATAAAACCTTTAGAGAATAAAAATGATTTTTTTAAAAAGTGGAAAAGTACAGGCGGCCTCTGCACCCAAGATCTTTTCCTTGCTATTTAACTCAACCACCTACCTTCATGTTCCTGGATAATCCAGGGTTCCCACCCAATTAATAGTTCAAAATGCTCGCTCTCTAACAAATGGCAAGGTCCTATGTGACCACTCTGTCCTCTCTATTTAATCATTCAAGCTTCTCAGCGTTATTATGTCATGAAAGTATCACTTCGCTCCAAACTCACAAACCATTACACAAGCCCAACAAACACTCTATCCCATCCTCGTTACCAACACGCTCCAACCCAACGTAAAACCTACCCTAATATCAGCTCTTCCTTTATGAGCTTCTCCCATAATCCTAACAATCTCAATGTCCTACCGCCCCATACTCCCTAACTCTTTGCTAATCGCAATTCCAGCCCAGAGTTCCACCCTCTCCAGCCTAATTCCTACAACCCGAAAACCCCACCCCCCTCACACGCCCACAGGGGCCTCAGCCAGAACCCCAACGCTCCGCCCCAATCCCGGCACGCCCTCCAGATCCCTTTGGGGTCCTTTTCGCCAGCCTAGCCAGACCCAGCTCAGGCCTCCCAACTGCCTAGCTCTCCGACCACCACTCTATCCCGCCTTCAGCCGCTTACCGAGTAGCAGCAGCTTCACTTCTTTGGCCGCTTTCTCCCCGTCCTCCCGCAAATTGCGGTCGATCATCTTGCTCCGCTCCACCGCCGCCTTGTCTTCGGCGCTCAACGTGCAGCCCATGGCGGCGGCGTGAGAAGGGACCAGGCCCGGGCTCACTCACACACCACAGGAACCGCGGCTAGCCTGGCTGAGACAGCGTCTACTGCTGGGCGGCGGCCCTCTCTGTCAGCTCCCCTGGAGCCCAGAAGAACCGGATATCCGGCGTTTGCGACACTTCCGGCGACGCCCCGCGGCCGTTACCACTTGAAGCACTCTCAGTCTGGGAGAGGAGGTGAGACCGAAAACGGAAGTTACGGGGAAGTGGCGTCAGGGCTGGGCGGCGGTTCCGCGGAGTAGCGCGGTTGTGTCAAGACACTGCGCGCCACCCAACTTTAATCCCCTTTTACCTTTCGGCTACCTGATTTGGATAAATGTAGAAAACCGGGTCCTCCAGCTCATGGTGCCCTCTCGAGGTCACACAGCGGGTTTGGAGGTAGGAGGGCGGGGATTCCCAAATAAGAGCCACAGTCCGCACGGGAATTTTTGCTGGGAATTTCTTGCCTGCCAGAAAACCCCTTTGATCTCTTGCTGTGGCGACCCGGGAGCCCAGCCCAAGTGTGGGACACTTTTTCTGCCGGGGTTTTCTCAGATCTATGGGACGGGAACAAACTGCCCAGCTTGGGCTCCGACCACGCCTCACAGCTGAGATCTGTAACACTGACCATGCCTAGGACTTTAATGCCTTTTTGCCCTCTCCTCTGGCCCACCGCCTCCTGCTCTCAAAATATGTTACATACGAATTTCTGTGGGCTTGAGATTTGCTTAGCAACTATGTTGGCAAAGGGTCACTTGAAATCGCTTGGAGATACTCGACAACCTAGAAGGTAAGCGTGTAGTTGCTCCATAAAATTTCCTTGCTGCCCATCTTTCCAATATAAACCAGATTGTCCTACGTTAGGGGTTTAGGACTGATATCAAGATAAGTAAACCTCAGCCCACACCCTAAAACAAACCAGTGCATCCTGTGAATCTCCCAAACAAGAAGGGAAGTTCTAGTAAAATTTGTCTCTCAGCTCTAGTATCACCTGAAAATTAATAAGTCCCCTGTGAAAGCCCCAGGCTGATACTCTTTCACAGATGACCCTAGCTACTACTGTGAAGATGGTCCTCTATTACCTTTACTACCAAATAACCCCACAATTACTCTTACCATACATTCTAGCGAGGGGAACTCAGACCCTAAAATCTTTCCCTGTGATTATAAATTACTTTATTTCTCTAGTAGAATTTGAACCTTAGAATATAAGGTCCCAACAGAAAGGTCTATATAGTGATATTCGTTAATTATAAGGATTTAATTAAAGGATTATAGCCACCTTAAACAGCTTTATCCGCTGTAACTTTTATCAACACCAATTTTTCAAAGTTTGAAAAGTCTCCCACTCATTCCCAAATGACTGCTAGAATGAAAGGGACGGCTTTTTCCATTATCAATACTTCTGGGGAAAAAGGGCAAGAGGAAAGGGAATAAAAATCAGTATTTATTGAGTACCTATTTGCCAGGTATGGCTAGGTGCTTCCACATCTCATCTCTTTTAATCCTCACAACAACCCTGTGAGGTAGGTAATAATGATCCCCATTTTTACAGATGAGGAAATAGGCTCAGACAAATTAAGCAGCTTTCCCAAGTTCACACAGTGAGTAAGTAGATCTGACTCCAAATTCACCCCATTTCTACCATTATAGGATATTGCCTGGGGACACCTGACAACATAACATAAGGTGTAAGGTTTTCATGTAGAATTGGGAGCCACTCCAACAACAGCATGATGCATGAAAAAGCAACTGACCAGATGGTTGCCTCGATCTGTTGATTCGTCAGAGAGTTAGAGAGGTCAGATTTTGTCCAGCAACAGCTTTCAGAGCTAAGGATTACATATTAAACTTTACCAAAACATCGTGGTGACTAGAAAACTCCTGGAAGGTGGTCATAGCAGAAATTGTTGGGAAAGTTCTCAGCATAGTAAAAGAGAAATTTTTATTCCTTTCATGATCCACTCCTACAGGGAAAAATAAATAGCAAATGAACCCATGTATGTCAAACTCTGTAATAGAGACCGGTGAGATCCCAGTGTCAGGAAATGTTAATCAGAATTAAAGATATCCTTGCACTTAAACCTTTCGTCTTTGGTGTATGTGAAGAAAGGGTTGGAGGGCAAAGTCAAAGGAAAAGGCAAAATAAATTAACAAAATGGCTGCCAGACAATGTTTAATGCCCTTCCCTTCCCCCCTGCCCCCACAAATACATGTGTTTCCTGCTTCCACTGGACTCACACTGCCACCTGCTGGCAATGCTTTGGGTCTACTAGCTGATCAGCAGTGTTTGAAAGAAGCTTTCCCCCTGTCTAGGAATGAAATTCCTCAGTATGAGTTTATTTTAAAAGGGAGGAGAGAGAAGTGAACATGTTTTTCAGTCACAAAGGACTCTCCTTGCTGTATATGCTATCTTTCTAAGGAATTTCCTCAATATAATATGCACTAGCCTAGAATAATAGTCTAGTGATAGGAAGACAGAAACCTGGAAATCTTCCTAGATCAAAAGGGGGAAAGCTGTGTTTGCCCAGTCTTGTTTAATAAATTTTTTTCTTCACTAGAGTTTCATTTACAACCCCCACACTTTCCACAGTCTGCAGGAAGCCTCCATGTAGGTATCTTGCTGCAACAGACTGAACTCTCAGATCTTAGAACCATGGATATATTCTCTAATATAGTTCTCAAACACGTTCTATAGTGCTTTATCAGATCTAAATGTTCTATGAAAATACAAGGTATCTGATCAAATTGGACTATGAACTCCTTAAAGGCAATAACTGCATACATCCTCTGTGTGAGTCCCAGGGAATAGTGAGTGGGTGTTCAACTATTAAGCACTGAATTGAACTGAAGGAGTCAATGTTGATATCAGTATAACTTTTTATCATAAAAATTATTTATTGGCTGTTTAAAGGGGAAACTATCCTACTCCCACCAGCCCATTTTCCCCCTCTGATGCTCAGTGAGCCAGGAATTTGTTTAAATACAGACCACACCCCCTATGGCCCTGCCTTTGACCCTTGAATGTTACCTGATTCGATTGAGGGAAGTGGGATGGACAGGTGGTCCCTGATGGGTGTCCTGTCCAGTTTGCAATTATTCCCTCTCCGTTGAAAATATCACCGCCAGTACTAACCAACACAGTTCCTACAGTCTCAATCAGTGAACAGCTGAGCCCAACTCCTGCGCCCTCTCTCCAACCCAGGGCTACAGATACGAGAGAGATTTAGGTCTTTGTCACTGAAGCTAATTTTGAGAGCGATGAATGGGAGTAGGGAGGCATTTAATGGAACATGGAAACCCCACCCTTCCCATGCCCAACCTTAGTCTCTTGTACCCGATTGTCCAGGGGGCTGGAGGTGGGTCACTGCCATGAGGAGAGAGATCAGGGAGGCCAGTCCTGGAAAGAAAAGATTTGCAGTATTACTGATCAGGGTTATTACCTGGCCTCTCTGTATCAGCAATTCAAATGCCAATCCCACCCTCAGCCATCCGACTTCCCAATCATTCTAATTCTTCCTAAGAGAGAAAAAGTCATCCTGTCTTACTGTCTCTGCTGAAATCAAGCCCTACGCTTGATCTCCTATGTGCAGGAGAGAGACAGAAAAATAGAACAGAAGGGCTTTTCCTGAAGAGTGGGAGAGAGAGAGCTGTAGTCAGCTTTCCTGTCTTCTATTCCATGTACCCTAATTGCTATCTCACCTTGTGTCTGGCCAAACTAAGGAAAGGAATACACCCTACCAGTCCTCTCACTTTAAGGAATTCTCAGGTGTAAAACTAGAAAATGATCCATTAATTCAAATGGAACCACTTGGCTGTAATTTAGTTCTTTTTAAACCGAGCAAGGAAATGAGAAGACACAGGTCATTTTCTTACCTTGCTTGGGTGCAATTACTGCCCTGGACAATTACACTGAAAAATAAAATATCCTAAATGGCCGCCAGAATAACTACAAACGTGGCCTGCTGCCCTATATCCTCCAACTCCTACCCTTAGAGAATTTCCCTGCTTCCTGAGGCATGGAAAATTCACTCACTGTTTGAGAGGCTTCACCTCACCTTTGTGACCCTTTTCTCTCGTCACCGTCTCATCATACCCAGGTTCCCTCCCCCAGTAGTCAAAGATCACAGCCAAGTCCAAGGCTTTTGCCACACGTTCATCCTGTTGGCTCTGTTGCTGACCGAGGAAACACTAATCAAAAGCTGTGTGTGGAGACCCCAGCCCCAGCCCTAGCCAGCTGGGAAAAGGTGATCCCACAAGGTGGTCCTTGCAATCATAACCGGCCCCCAGCCCCGTCTCCCTCCAAGTGTCCAGCGGCCCATCATGACTCCATCCGGGGTGAGGGGGCAGGACGGAGGTAGCTGTCTGACATGATGATGTCGCTGGTGAGTTGCTGTTCCAGGAACTCAGAGGTCTCCTCAGCTATCTGGCCTGGGATTCGAAAGTCAACAGCAGGTGGCTCCTGCTTGGGGCTGGGTAAGGGTCGGGAAACCCAGGACTCGTTGGGACAGCCAGTCCCCTGAAGGAACTGCAGGAAGTTCTCCTCAATGGAGCCCTCCCGGCTAGGCAGCCTCAGCTCCTCCTCCGGAGCTGGCTTGAAGAAACAGACAAACTGCTTGCTGAGCTCCCCCCGGATCTGCCGGTTGAGACATCCATAGAAGAAAGGGTTGGAAGTGAAGCAAAAGTAGCCGATCCAGGTCACCACACTCTCCACCTGCCCCGTGGAAATGGGCTGAGCACTCAGGGCAACATAGAGGTGGAAAGAGAAGTAGGGTAACCAACAGAGCAGGAACTGGCCCCCCACAGCCAGGAGAACCACTGCTGCCTTCCCTCCCCCGAACGTCCGGTGTGGGGTGGTCTGGGGAGCCCCCGAGCTGGTGACCATAGTGGAGCGGCTGCTGAGAGACTCAGAGCGTTGCCGGGGTGTCTCCATCCACGTGGGTAATGGCCCATGCTGCATGGCAGCCACACGAGCCACTCGGAACATGCTGCAGTAGACCACAAGGATGAGGAGCAGGGGCAACAAGAAGTAAAGGACAGCAAAGACCACCACAAAAAGCTGGCAGTAGGCACTGTGGCTCCATTGGAGTGAACAGCCTGGGGGGACACTGGGAGCTCCTTCCTCCCAGGAGACCCTTCCCAACACTGGCACAGAAGCCATGGCCAAGGCCTTCACCCACACACCCACCAGCACAGAGGCCACCAGCCCCAGCGTCATGCGCACCTCATAGCGCATGGGGTGGACCACGTAATAGTAGCGCTCCACATTGATGGCCGACACTGAGAGGATGGCCAGGCTGACAAAGCATACACTCAGGAACAAGTAGAGGCGGCAGGCCACCTCCCCAAAGAGGGCATGGTCAAAGAGGGCAGAGCTGGAGAGCATGGCCAGGGGCATGAGGGTCAGGGCGGCCAGCAGGTCCACCAGGCAGAGGTGGAAGACGAAGACAAATTTTCGGAGGGCAGGTGTCTTGGCGATAACGGCCATCACAGCAGCATTGCCAGCCACAGCAGTCAAGTCCAACAGAAGCATGAAGAAGAGGGCCACAGATTCTGAAGCTACATCCCGCAGCCCCACCTCTGGGACCCCACTGGCAGTAGAGGGACCTGGGGTTTGAGGAGCCTTCCCCACAGTGGAAGAGTTCCCTGATGACTGGGGGATGGGAGAGGACTCCATGGGGCCGAAAGAGGACACCCAGGGCACCTCCTGTCACAGGCCCATCCCCCATCCTAGTCCGGCGATCCTGGGATGGCGAGCCCAGGCTCAGGCTTCCCAATTTCGTCAGGGGCGCCTCCTGCTGGAGCTTAGTCAGGCTCTTACTGCCAGCCTTCCAGACTGGGCTTGTCTGTGTACAGAGTGCCAGGCCAGGCAGCTGAGGGCTCAGGAGCTCATATCCCCTTGCCGGCAGGAGGTAGCTCCAGGGTCTACCTTGGAGACTGCTAAGAAGCAGGAGACGGGAGAGATGTGGGAGCCTCACCCACTCAACGCTCCACCTTCGGGGTGGCCTTCGGCTCCTCCTTTTCCACTTCCTTTCCGCCGTTCTCCGTACCCTCCTACCCTTTCAAGGACTGTTATCCAGGGATGCTAAATCCTCTGTCTCCCTTTCCCAGGGTCCTGCTGAGCTCTGGGATAGCACCCCAGTTTTAGGGTTGCTTATGTAAATTTCCTGATTTCTTGTCTCCTCAGAATGGCAGGAGATGCTGGGGAGTAGAAGGAGCAAAGATTTGGTTTCCAGTCCCAGGTGTGGGCATTACTAACTCTGTGACTCTTCTCAACTCCAGTTTCCTCATTAAGGCATCTGTAAAATGAAGGGAATAATACTTGCTTCACAATTGTGTTTGTGGATCCTGTGTGATTTATTAATAGCAATACTAATAACCAGCAGTAACATTTATATGTGGCTTTCCACATGCCAGGCCCTGTTCTAAGAATTCTACATAGAGTAATTCATTTTAATCCTCACACAACTCTGTAAGATAGATATTATTCTTATCTTCATCTTGCAAGGGCTAAAACAGGCCTAGAGAGGCTAAGTAACTTACCCAAGGTCACACAGCTAGTAAGTGGCAAGGGCTAGTTACCTACCCAGGCAGTCTGGCCCCAGGGCCAGTCCTCTTGCCCACTGTGCCATGCCGTGTATGAAGGTGCCCTCCGCATCGGCTGGACTAGAATAGGCATCCAGTAAATAGTTGTTGAATTCGAACTGACTCTAAAAATGTCTCTCGCTGCTCTAAGGCTGTCACCTGAGCAGGGGGACTGTGCCTTACTCTCTTTTGACATCACCGCTCCCAAGACAAAGAGCTCCCACTTTGGGAACGTTGAAAAGGAGCAGGGAGAACAGAATGTCCTGGCTGGAAGGAAACTGGGAGGCCAGCTTGTCGAGCCTCCACTGCCCCAAAGCCAGAAGGTCAGAAGTCACTTTAAAGCTGCCCTTCTCCACTTACTCATAAGCTTCTCAAGGCCACCGTGCCCCTGCCTGTGGGAGAGAAGCTGCTCCCAGACTCCCACTCCCCAGCCCCTCAGATCTGTGGTCACTGGCACTGACCCTCACAGGATCCCTGGCCCAAAGCCTTCTTGGTTCTGAACCGTTAGCACAGTCACAGAACAAGGAGTGGGAGTAGGCACCTGTTTAAGAGGGTGGGTGGGTAGGTAGGGGACTGTGATCGTGGAAGTGGGTGATCATAAAGCAGTGAAGAAAACTGGAAGACATTGGGGAGGAGAAAGTCTGTGGTTTCAGTGTCTCTAATTTGTCCTGATCAAATGGCAGATCAAATACTGCTTTATGTGTCTCATTATCCATGTTGAGTTTGCATATAATTAAAATAGGTTGCCCAATGTAATAAAAATTTTTTTCATTTACACGTGCTATTCTTGCAGTCCAGATTCACTTACTATAGTGTGCCGAGTTATGCAAATTAGAGACAAATTGCAGATACACCAAGTCTGATGGCCTTTCTGTAGACAAGTCACAAGTTCCTTAGGACAGTCTCCTCATCTGTGAAATGGGAGGATTGGACTAGACAACCTCCAAGGTCCCTACATGTGATAATATTTGATTACTCTGAGTTCTGGGCTCGGGAGGGTCTGGTGGTCGCTCAATTTAAAAACCCATCATTTCTGTGACTGCAGTAAAGAGGACCACATGGCCAGACAGCCTTGCTCTGCTCCACGGTTACAGCCTTTCAATCACCACGACCACAAACCTTGCGCTAATCCAACCTTTAACATGCTACGCATGCAATGGGTGCTCAGAACAGTTTTGTGAATCAAACTCGATAGGTTGAATCCCTGCCCACTAGTACAAACTCCAAGAATACTGTCAGCGGCTGTGTGTCAGCCAGGGGACTCTTCTGGAAAGGGTAACCTGGACTCTTGGACTTGAGGCAACCCTAACTTTGGACAACTGCCTAGAGATGTACATCTCCCCAGGGATGCAGAGAGCTCATTTTACAGTTAAGATGGCTACAGAGACTCCGGGTCTGCAGAGAAGGTGAAGAGAGGGCACAAAAGTAGAGACATTAGCTTCTCAGAAGAGCCTACCAGGAAAAACGCCTGAAAGAAATAGTAGGAGAAGCATCCTTCCCACTTTCTGTCCATGCCACTATTGACCCGTCCCCTTTACCTATGAGTGGAGCCCAGCAGATATGGCGCTGAGTCTCTAGTAGCTGAAGGAGGAAAGCCCCACCATGTCTGGATGGACATCAAGAGTCCCAGATTGAGGGAAGCAGACATGGTTTCCACGTGTAGATGGAGGGGTACTATGCAGCCATGATGGAGCCCTTGGCAAGAAGGCACTGGACATTTCTCTTTTCCATAGCCCACCCAGCCTTCCAGTATCTCCACAATGACTCCTAAATTCCAGGATTCCTATTTGCCTCTTAGCAGACAGACCAGTATACCTGGCTGCTCGGCACTCCCTCCCTGATGGCCGGGGTTATGGAGGGGAGGGCTGTGGTGTAATGGTTTCACAGGGGAAACCCAGGGAGCCTCACTGCACTCCTGGCTCATATCATTATGTCTTCTACCAGAACAGATGCTCTAGTCTTCCCACTGCTGCCTGCCAACACCATCCCTCTTACCTCCAGGACCTCTCAGTACCTGCAAGGCTTTGCCACTAGGGCCTGAGGTCTGGGCCTGCAGCAGGATATGGTCAAGTTACAGGTATTCTTGTTTCAGGATGCAAGATGTACATAAGTACCCAGCCCAAGGCCACAGAGGTATCGCTGGGATTCACATACGCCTGTTTCCCAGATACAGAGCTTCTGTGCCAAAGACCCGAGCCTGGCCTGCCTTCACACAAGAGCATGCCCCTCCTAAGCTAACAGAGATTTCCAGGGAGCTATAACATCTCTCCCCAGCAGAGTTGCCTACTCTCAGGACACAGTTGCCCATCAGCCCGGATGCTGAAGAACCCATTCCTAGGATGTGGGGGACCCATCTCTATGACATGGAGCAGTGCAGATGGAGAACACTGTACGTCTGCAGGACGTGGGTACTCTTGCCAGCGAGAGATGATCAACCCCCCACTCTAGGCTTCAGAGATACCCATACCCCAGTACCGCCTTTGGGATACCTGGGAACCCATCCGCTGATAAAACTGCCTACCATAAGGTAGGGAGGGCTGGTCCTTGGAATGCTACCCTCCTGTAGGGTACCTCAGCACCCACCACCAGGCCCTGGGTCCAGTCCCCATTCCTGGCCTAGTCGGCAACTCCTACCTTTGCTGAGCAGCTCCCGGCTCCCATGTGATAGCTCCTCTCAGCTGATGCTTCTCCAAGGCTGCTGAAGCCTAAACCACTGCAGTGAGCAGTGAGAGGCAGCCGGCAAAGCAGAATGCTCTGAGAGCTTCTGGGTCCTAATGGCCTCCTGCTTCCCATCCAGCCCCTTGGAGCCACTTCTGGAACAAAAACTGGGCACCCGTGCCCTAAGCAAGGTGCCCAAGAATGAGCCCAACTCCTTTTACTTCTGTTAGGCTGCTGGACTGCATTTCAAAAGCTTTATGGGACCAGGTAATGATAGGCAGGGGAGACCCTCCTGACCAGCTCAATGAAGTTAGAAAACACTTGGAGTCAGAAAATCCAGGTTCAAGGCCTGGCTATGGCACTTACTAGCTGTGTTACCTTGGGCAAGTCACTTCCCATTTTTGGTCTTTGTTTCTTATCTGTTCAAAGGGAATGTAGGATAGATGATCTCTGAGGTTCCTGACAGCCCTGCCATTGCCTGGTTCTGTGTGACATCAGAACCAAGGTGCTCCTGTAGCAGGCAGGTGAGTGCAGACATAGGGCTGCAAGGTTCAGGCCAGTGAGGGGCTGAGGCTCCAGGGGATGGTCCAAGGTTTGGCTCCTTTGGATGCTGCCAAATGTGTATAGCAGACAGATTTAGGAGCGGCAATCAGGTTTGACGGGGAGCTGAAGGCCTTGTCTTAACCTTGTACTTTTTTTTCTTAGATTGTTTATTTGGAGCGGGGCTGTGAGGGTTGATGCAGATGGGGAGATCTAACATCCCCCTGAGCCACCCTGTAAACCACCACAACACTGCTCCCTGAAGGCAGAGTGGGAGCCAGGTACTGAGGAATGCTCACTCTGGTCTGGATTCGTAGGACTGGACAGAGCTTAGGAGCATTATCCGTGGCGCATCTCCCATCCATGTGATGGGCCTCTGGAGGTGCAATGAGGGGCATGGCCTCCAACTAGCTTTGTATCCCCAGGTCCATGACTGGTATGCAAGGATAGGGTCCTAACACTGCAAAGCTGTAGGACATCCTACAGGCCACGGCATCCATGTTTCTGAGGCCCAGAAAGATGAAGAGAATGCTCAAAGTCACACAGGTCCACATGGCCGGGCCATCATGAGCCTAGACAGGGAATTCAGGCATGATACCCACTCCAAAGCTTTCTGCCCTGAGACATCCAGGAACTCATTCTGTCTCCAAAAAGGAAGAAAGGGAATTGTGGAACTGTTTACCAGACCAACCCAAAGAGCCATAAGAACAATGAATTACCCAAGGAACTCAGAGGGGCACATTGGCTGCCTCAGGCCTCCGGTCAACAACCAAAAGGCCGCTGCCCCTGCCAACCAACCTGGAGCCGATGCGGCAATCTCTGCTGTCACTGGCCACTGAGCTCTTACAAGTGCCAGGTCATTTACGTACAGTATTTTCAATCCTCACACCAATCTGTGAGGCAGCCATCAGTTGCCCTGTTTCACAGGTGAGGAAACGGGTACTAGAGGTGAAGGAACTTTCCCCAGATCACACAGCTAATAAGTGCCAGAGCCAATATTTAGACCCAGGTCTGTCTGAAGTCAAAGCGTTTACTCCTTCCCACTTGGCCCCATGGCCACACCGGAGGCCTGACATGAGACTGGGCAGAAGCCCTAAAAGCCGTTTCCATGGAAGTGTCCGCTGCCTTCCAGGAAGCCTAAAACAGACAGCAAAACTAGACAAACCCAGGTACAGGGAAATCAGATGAAAATAGCAAATTAAAAACCTGTAGACAGCAAAGTGATTTTTATCAAGCCCTATGCCGTCATGTTGGCAAGATTGTCTTGGCATCAATGAGATTCTCTGGGATTCAGTAAAGACTGTCCCTGCTTGGCGCCCACATCCTTCCTGCAGGGTCCCAGCCCAGACCAACATGGCCCCTTCCCAAGGAGTTCAGAAAGAGCCAGAGCAGACTCTGGCTCCTCAGAACAGGATGACAGAAAGAGGGCTAGGCTGGGGTCAGAAAACATTGGTTCCAGTTTGGCTCTATCTACTCCGTCGGTTGGTGGTAAAACCTTGGCCTGTCAGTTAGCTGTGCTTCAGGTTTTCTGTCTATAAAATGAGCAAAATTCTTCAACCCCCAGCTTACCTAACTGGGGGATAGGGAGCCTGCAATACACCATAGCCTGCTTCTCAGGCTTAGGGGAGCTGGTATAGTTACACTGGCTGGCCAGACAGCTCGTGTGGTGGCCGGCAAGGTCTCCAGGTCCTGAGGCCCCTCGCAGAGAGCCACCGGGGAAGGCGGTACGAAGAGGTAGTGGATCCTAGAGCAGCCTCCCCGTGGCTGGAAGCCATCTTGGCTCAGGGGGGACAGAGAGAGAGGAGAAAACTGCTTATCCTGGGGGCAGCTAATAATAATAATAATGCTACTAGTTCTCGAGGGCCTACTCCGGGGAGGCACTTCTTATGCTGTATCAAATTAAGTGATCTCAGTGTTTGGAGTAGCTACTGACATTATATGTCCCCCTCCACCTGCCAATCTCTCCTTTTAGAGCTTAGCACAAAGGAGGGGGCAAGAAGACCAAGGCGGAGAAACTAGGTTTGGTCCCAAAAACTACGTCAGAAATCCATGGCCCACCATGCTACATACACACCCAGCAGGCAGATCCTGTTACAGGGTGGGGACCAGGCCCTCCTTCCGACAGTGGCGCCCCTCTCCTCGGTGTCATGGTGGGGCCCTTGGTACTGAGGACTGATCTTCCAACCTAGACTTGCTCCTAGGAACAGTCCTACCCCACCCTTGTGCACTAGCACCTCTTAGTAGGGTTATGTCCACCCCATCCACCTTTTCCTGCTCCAGGATGAGAACTTGAAGCCAACCCAGTTTACCTTTCCTTCATCCATCCTTTTTTTCAATAAATATTGAGCTCTCTTCATGTTCCCATGGCCCCCTCCCTAGGGCCCCTCCCCTGCTGAGTGGTACCCACAGCCCTGCTCCTCTGCTTCTCTGCTCTCTCTGCCTTTAGTCAAAACCTGCTCTCAGGAAAAGGGTTGATAAATCCATTCGCACTGATAGCAGCTTAATGTGTTCTCTCTCCCAGGAATATTAACAATTTAACAGGGAACAAAGGGAAGAAGCAGAATGTTGGGATTCCAGCATTGACCAGGGGTGTCCCTGAGATCCCACAACATAGACTGCCTGTCAACCACCTACTCCCCGGCCTGGCCTCACCCCGCAAGATGCCAGCATTGTGTCCTCTCCATACCCACCTCCATCCACTTGGGGACCCAACCCTCCCCACCCAGACAGCTGGGACCTCCCCGCCACACTTCAGTTTCCGGCTGCCCAGACCCTCTCTGCCATCACTAGCCAGGCCTCCACGGGCACCTGCCTCCCCCTGTCCACCACTGGGGGGCTGGGCTGAGGAGGGAGGCAGAAGAAAGCAGAGGTGAGAGCCTTTTCATTCCCTTTATTCCCCCACAGTCTGGCCCACACCCCCTGCCAGGAGCTGAGATCCAACGGTATATTCAGCCTGCAGCTGCCACTGGTCATGTGAGCCCATTGCTAGGTTACAGGGACCCAAAAATAAATCCTTCCCAACCAGATTAGAAACTGGGGGCCTCGGATGAACTGGGCTCAAAAAAGTGGCAGAAACACCCACAGTGCATGTTCAGGCCAGGCCTGCCATGGGACCAGGGGGCCTTGCCCTGCTGCCCACCTCCTATCCGTCAGCTGGGGCTCAAGGCTGGATCCCCACAGGAAAGTCCCAGAGAGCTCCTGGGTCCCTAATAACAAATAGGTCCACAGGCTGAGTGGCCCTTCCTCACTAGCAATCAGGGCAATGCCCCTCTCTGCCTGTTCTTCCCATCCAACCTCCCCACCGTCAGCCTGCCCCACACTCAGTACATAGGCCAAGTGGCATTCGCCGGTTGCCCTGTGGCCTGGGGGCAATCTGTACCAATTATCCTTTTCCAGACTCAGGAAGGGAGCTCTAGCAGTAGGCACTGCACCAGGCATGTTCACATGCATAGTCTCACACAATCTTCTGAGTCTCAACTCCATTTACAGATATAGAAACTGAGGCTCAGAGAGGTTGAGTGACTTTCCCAGAGCCACACAGCTGAGCAACTGGGATTCAAAGCCCAGATCTATACTTACTCATACTGGAGACGAGGCAAAGAAGAGGACAGAGAAGCATAACAAAGGAAAGGGGAGTCCCTGAAAACCCTTCCCTGAGGCCTGATAACTTGGCACTTTACTTTCTCTGAACTGGGGCTACTGTCTCCCCTTGGTACCCCTTCCACATCCTCCAAGCCAGGGCACAGCTTACCCAGGCCACATGCCGCCTTCCCCATGACTTTGGGCTCTGTCCCTCCTCTGGGAGGCGCTGCCTGGGACCTGGGTGGGGTCATTCCTGGTGCCGGGACCTGGGGAGGCACATGCAAATCCTCGTTGCTCAGCGCCACTCTACTTCAGAAGCTTGACATGCCGGCAGGATAGCACTGCTGAAAAGGTCATTGGAGGTCAGGTGTCTAACCCCTTATTTCACGGATGAATAGTCCCAGAGGTGGAAGGAAGTAACTTGCCGAGGCTACACAGCTAGAGGGTGAAGGAAGTACGACCGGAACCCCAGCCTCCAGGTTCCCGCCCCTGTTGTGGCCCATCATCAAGGATGCTCACTTGGGGTCCGTCAGCCCTGGTGCCCTTCCTCACCCCACCCCATCTCCAAGGCCCTCTCAGCCATCTGTTTTCTTCAGCTCCTCCTCCCCAATAAGGTTCTGAGGAGAACTCCAACTCCCCACCCTGCACTGGCCCTTGGCTCCCATTCTGAGCACGTTTCTAGTCTCCTGAAGCCTTGGAGCGCCCATCCCCACCTCGCTTTGTTCCCAGTAGCCCGAACTGCAAGCTCCACTTCACACAACTCGAGACGTGTTTATTGAAAGATGTGTTTATTGAGCACCTCCTGCCTGCACGGCTCTGTGTAGGGAGTGAGGGAGAGAGATACAACAATGAAACAAGTACAGACCTTGCCCTGTTGGTGCTTGCAATCTAGGATGGGAACAAAGCAGGTTATACGTGCCAAGGGACAGTGAAACTGCTGGGGAGATTCAAAGGCAAAAGTAAACCTACTCCCCCAGGAAATCTAGGAAGACGTCATGGAGGAAGTGGCATGGGTCTTAAAGGAGGGGGAAGGTTTTAACTGGGAGTAATTAGAGGAGGTTGAGGAAGGGAGTCGAGGTGGAAGGAGAAGGCTTAGCAGAAACATGGAAACCAGCAAGTTTAGGAAATGTAGGGCACTGTGAGTTCTCCAATTTGACTGAAAAATAGTCCGCATGCAGGGAGGAAGCAAGACGAGAAAGGAAGACTTGCAGGACTGCGGGAAGCCTTGCACGTCGGGCTGAGGAGCCGGACTGGGAAGTCGACACAGCAAGATGTTTCGAGCAGGGAAACACAGGTCCACAGATGCGCCCATCTCCTGACTTGCAGTGAGTTTGCCAATAAGTAATTACTGAACCCACAAGTTCCAGAGCAAGGGGCTGAGCTAGAGACGGGGAATTTTCCTCGTCATTCAGGCCCAGAGGGAGGAGCCGAAAACCCACGGAGGTTATCACGATAGCGCATGTGGATGTGTGACAGAGAGAACTCAGAGGAGAGGGTAGGTCAGCGATGAAGTGATACAGAGATCGGACGGTACTCATATTTTGCAGGTGGGGCTCTCAGAGCACCGGCACAGGTAATGAGTGACCTGCATGTCCATTCTCTGGGGAGGAGGTAAAGAGGGATGGAATGGTAATTTGAGTGCTTGGAAATTCTCCTGTTGATTCATGGTGTCCTAAGAAGCTGCTCAGCCTGATCTGAGGGGACAAGGCACCCTGGACCTGCTACCTTGGCTCTGGCCAAGAACAAAGAAATGGTCTGGGTTTCCCAACTGAAGGCTCTCCAGAGCACTCCCGGCGGTTCCTGGTCTGTGACTCTGGGGGGCGCCCCTGCTCTATGTCTGGGGGGCGGTCGCCCCAAAGCATCGTATTCTCAGACAAGCCAGGCGCCACGGAGCCCTAAGACAGCCTGACTCTTTCCTGTCCGGGTTGGACCCCATTGAACACAGTGATACTGGCCCTGTGACCTCTTTCCCAGCTGTTCTCCTTCCCTCCAAAGTCCTCACCCTGCATTCCCAGCCCACCTAAAAGCAGGACCACCCCCATTCAACTCTCATGCCCACAGATCCAAGGGAGGGGGAGACTCCCAGACCCGTAGGTCTCAGGGCCTCCTTAGGGATGGAGAGATGGCTTGTGAGTGGCCCCTCAGAGGGGGGTGGTGTTCAGCCCCCACCCACCTGCCCGGGGACCCTATTGCAGAATGGCATGCGGAAGCTCAGTTTCTTGGTGGCTCGGCCTGGAGGGGCAGCCATGGAGGGTCTAACTCAGCCTTACACTGGGGCAGGGGTTCCTGGATGGTGAGGACCTGGGTGGAAAGAGGACCCAACTGCGCTCCATTTCTGGACCCCCAGACTGCCCTGACAGCCATCAACCACACGGGGGCAGTGTTGGCCATGGAGCTGCAAAGAGCCGACTGCAGTCTCAGGTGACGGGCTTCTCCCCGCCAAACCCCCACCTGCTTTCTCACTGCTGGAGACTTGTCCTGTGGGCCCCAACCTTTTAATGCTATCACAGTCTCGGCTGGAAGGGCCAGGCAGGAGGGCCATGGCTCCCCAGAGAAAATCCCTCCTCATCCCAGGAGGTTGTGCGGAACAGACGGGAGACTCGCGTCCCAGGGGGAGCCCGGAGCCAGCAGGCCAGGGTGCATCCGCGCGAGGCAGGCAGCGAGCTCCCGGCTGCTCTCTTGGCTTCTCCCAGCCCAGGCTTCAGGCGAGGGACTGGGCTAGGATTTTAGACGTTCTCTCAGGTCCTTTTTCTCCCTGGAATTGGAGCGCCTGAGTCGGCAGCTGCTGTCCTTGAGTGGCTTCTCTTTCCAGGGCCCTGACAGCTTCAGAGGGTCGGGGCCTGGGGGTGTGGGGGGTGCAGGAAGCAGCAGGGGGCGCTTCTGATCTCTACAAACCAGGGCATTCTCCTGGGAATCGCAGCCAGGAAGAAACACTGAGACGGGGCCAAGGAAGGGATGACCCAGGTTGGCTGGGCCCCCAAAAGACCCCTCTAAGGGGCTCCATCTGATTGGTTTGTGTGTGACTGCTGAATGGTAGGACGGCTAGAGGCTGAAGGATGGGCCCTCCCAGGCCCGTGGAGCCGTGTGGGGCTGCCCTGAAGTAGAGGCTGCCGAAAGCCTAAACCCGCTCCTTCTCAGGCCTCCTTACTCCCAGACCCCTGCAACAGACATTTGTCTCTTCCCTGAATTGCTTGGACTCCTGCTTCCAGCTCCCTGCCAGAACCCGAACCCCCAGAGAGCAGAGCCCACAGCTGCAGTTCTCGGGGAGGATCCCTGCCTGGCCTGATCTCCAGACTGCCCTGCCCACCCCCGTCCCTCCAGACCAGCCTCTGCTCACACCCTCGTGGCTCTGTTCCCTGTGGCCGTCTGGCCCCCGGCATTCTGTCCTGACTCCTGTAATTTCACACCAGGCCCTGGACATTCTGTGCCCAGCACCTCAGCTTCCCTGACGGGGCATCTGATCCGGCACCTGGGGCCTGACTCCCCAAGCATAGTGTGTGTCCTGGTTCTTTTATCCCATCTCCTCTTTCTTCCTTGGCCCCATTTTCTCGATTTTTCTGTCTCTCTTATTTGGATTCCTTCCTTTGATCTCACCTTTGCTCTCTGTGTCCTGTTGTCAGAACTGTCTAAGTCTTGGAGCCTCTTGGCCACTGGCCTCTGCTCCCCCACCTCTCTGTTCCTTTGCTTCAGTGTATTCCTTTCCCTTTCCCCTTTCCGTCTCTCTTTCCATCCTCGCTTCCTCCTCTGCAGTGAGTACACTGAGAATCTGATCCATCCCTCCCTGGACTGAGGGTATAAACAGCAGGGGGAGGCTGGGCTGGGAGCCAAACTTGCTACCGGCCTCTTCCTTGCAGCCCTGGGCTCAGGACCAGTGGTAGGGACAGTCCTGGACAGGGCCTTGGGGGTAGGGAGCCAGAGGGTCAGGGCTGAAGGCCATTGAACAGAGTGACAGAGCCAGGCAAAGAAAGGGGTGTGACAGCAAGCTGGGGGAGTCCTGAGCTTCGCGTGCAGGCCAGGCTCTCCCCATCTAATATGTGTTTGGAGTCCCTACTTCTGCAGCTGGAGAAGGAGCTCTGGGTCAGAAGACCCTCCCAAGGGCCGTTCCTCTGGGGCGCAGATGTGTGGGCCCAGGTGGCTGCCAATAGACAGCAGCTGGGGACTGGAGTGGAAGCGGTACCCTCAGGAAACAGGCCACACTCTTGCCCCAGCCAGCTCCCCGGCCTAATTAGAGACCAGAACGGCATTGATCGTCCCTGAGCTCATTATGTCACAGCTGGGGAACAGCTGGCCAGTTTTTTCCAGGCCATTAGCTGCGCCATGAAGTGGAGAGAGGGAGGGGGTGTGCGAGCAGGATCAATACCCCGTCTGTCTGGGGGAAAGCGGCTGGTGGCTGCCTCCTCTGGCATTCTGGGTTTGCTTCTCTCCGCTGCCACGCTGGTTGAGCTCCTTGGAGTTTGTACACAACAGCGTCACTCCTTCCATCCTGGAGCCTGGAGAGATGGACTCGTGGCTTCTGGGCTGACCCTGACCTAGCCCATGGGGACCCTCAGAACCCTCTCTCTTGGAGGATTAACAAGGGCAGGAAAGAGGCTCAGATTACCGATACCATTCTCAGAGGGAACCTCAAAAGTGCAGCGCCTCTCCAGCCCCACAGCAAGATGACACCTAAGGCAGCTGTTCCTGTTGGCCCTGAGCCCACCTCTCCGTGCCCCTGGGCTCAGCCGGGTTTGGTTTCCTGTGGGGTGGCGGATGGCAGGGGATCCTCTGACCCTTGGGGAATGGGGGTGCTGGAAGGAGGGAGGGCGGAGACCATAGTTCCAACTCTCTTTCTCCTTCTGCCTCTCCCTGGCCTGGGCAACAAGAGGCTCAGCTGGGCAGCACCCAATGCAGGAGTAGGACTGTCCACACTGCCTGACCCCAAGAGTCCCACTGGCAGAGGGGAGTTCAGCAATGCTTAATGAATTGGCATTTTACTTATGGGATTATAAAGTGTGAAGGCTGGAAGAGACCTCCAAAATATCTTGAGCCACACTCCTTGTTAAAGGGGGAGAAAGCAAGCTCTAATAAGCCTTAAGCTCTGCTCTGCCTGGCTGATTCTATCACAGTGCTTCATTTAATTCTGTTTTCCTCCCATTCGTTCCATTTTGAGTTCTAATATAGCCCCGAGGTCTCTGGGGCGCATGCCCTCAGGCTCCTGGTGGAGGCATCACTCTCCAGTAGAGGTGCGGGGATTGCTGGGCTCTCCTCCAGCCGCCCACTCCCAGAACGCAGCACCACCATGGGAAACAGCCCCAGTCGCTAGAAATCCTGCTGGGTCCAGCTGCTGGGTTCCTTGAGCAGTTTTCTTACCTCACCAAACGGAGGCCAGGCTGTGCACAGCACCCTCCGCCCGTCAAATTTCCCACCAGGGCCTCCATTTTCAGAATCAGCAGAGAATAGGACACAGAGGTCAGAAGGCCTGACTTCCAGACTTGAATTCCTTCTAGGCTCAGCGCTAGCCTCAAGGAGCTGGCACTCTGATGTCACTATAAGCACACAAAGGGTGGAAGGGACCTAAAATTTATTCCTCATGTTACGGATGAGGAAGCTGTGTCCCAGGGAAGAGAAGGATTTGCTCAAGTACACCCAGATCGTTAGAGGCAGTTTTTGTTTGTTTGTTTAGGCTGGTCAAGTGAAGCAGCGGTAGTGGAGAAGGAACAAAGGAATCTGTAACTGGTTATCATCAATTAGTTGTAAGCGCCACTGCACTCGGACCAGCCGAGGCAGATTTGAGATTGGGTTTCCAGCTCCCAAGTAGTCAGTGTTGGTTTCCTTCCACCGCAGGGCTTCAGCGCTAAGTTCCAAAAGCCACTGATCAAGGTCTAGTGGATTATCCTTGACCCATCCAATATGCTTCGACGAACCTAACAAAATGACCCCTTACAAATCCAGAGTGCACCCTCTTTCTCAGGACTCTCAGAACAGTGAGGGGACCTGGGGCCAGTCAGAATGAGCATTGGTCACACCGCTAGCACCAGAAGTGGCCTCTTCTCAGGTGAGCCTGTCAGGTCAGGAGCAGCTACCACCCGAGGGATCAAGCGGAGACCACTGGGCTCTGCCACGTCTGATGTTGACCCATCTGTCTGTCTGGGTCCAAGAGGTGCTTAGGGCAGAAGGAGCCTCATGATAACTTGGCATTGCCAGAACTTCCTCCAGCCGGATTCACAGAGAATTAGAAGAAATCAAGTATGGCTCTTTCAGCTGGCATTATGAGGAAAGGGAATGTCTGCATGGGCCAGATGAAAATGACATAGCCACTAGGCTGGGGATCAGAGTGGGCACATAAATGAGTTCCCAGGGCCAGCTTCCCAAGGCCACTGGCAGGGAAGCCTCATCCTTGTGTTTTTTTCTTGGCTCCAGATCAGGTGTGACAGCCTTCAGCAGCAAGGGCTAAGATGCTGAACCCTGTTCCAGCTGGAATCGGGGGCAGGGGGAGGGGGTTGTCAGTCTGGAGAGGGAACCCTCGCATAGGGTGCTTCAAAGGCCGGAGATCCGGGGGTGGAGATTACGGTGGTAGGAAAGCAGAGCTCTGAGAAGCCAGGGGCACAGGAAACAGAACCTGGAGGCAGGAAAGGAGCTCCGGAATGGGAGGCGAGGGAGGTGCCAGTGACAAACCATGTCCTGTGTCAAAATGCCCATGGTACGGAGGAGCATTGTTTAAGTCCTGACCTTCCATCCCAGGGTGCCATTTGTTAGCTGTGTGGAAGTCCCGGTCTATGAAAAATGCGAAGAGCAATATTTACCTCGCAGGTTGCTGTAGCTCTCAGGTTCACATGAGGGAATGTGGGTGAAAGGCTTTGGAAGGCGTACAAGCAGTAATGATGGTTTTCATCACTCCACACTGCTGTCTGTCAGCTCGTCTGTGGTGTGTAGCGTTAGGATCCTGATTCCTAAGTTGCCAGAGGATGGCGTGTATCGTAACGCTCTGTACACAAGTATTTTTGTCGGGAGTGACAGAAGCAAAGGGGCTTTCCTTCTAGAAGGGACTACCCAGGCCCCACGAGCAGATGTTTATGAATCTATAATAGCATGCATCCATCCCCACAGGGTCTCTGCTCAGAGAAGAAGCCTGAAACTGAGGCTTCCAGGATGTGTGCACACACACATGCATACCCATGGACACAGACACACAGGCATCATGGCAATGCCTGGTGGCTTTGCCATTGACTGTGCCCCCTCCTGGGTGCCAGCCTCCTCAGTCCTCAGTCTGTAAGGGAATCCATCTCTCTGAGATGGTAACTGGATAGAGAACTGAAAGAGATGTGGGGATGGAAGGGAGAGTTTTGGATTCATTAGTTGTAGTTTTCTAGGAGAAAGAAGATACTGCTAATGATATATATTTGGTATCATGATTTATGACTTACAAAGCACCATCACATGTGTTATTATTTAAGCCACATGGCACTATTATGAGATCAGTACTATCATCTGAGGCTCAGAGAAGTAAAGTGCCTTTTTCTGGATCATCCAGCTGGTAGGTGACAAGATTAGGACCCAACCTGGGTCATTTATCCCAAATCTTGTTCACATTCTGTGATGCTTTACTGCTTCTCACCTCTCGTTAACTTCCAACTCTTAGCAAGCATCTCTCCTGCCAGAGTGCAAGGGCACAGGTGTTCTGTATGCTACACGTGTTTCTTTTACTTTTTATTTTGAAATCAGTTCAAAATGACAGAGAAGTTGCAGGAAGAGTTCAAAGAGCTCTTACGCCCAGCGTACCTTTTACACAGTCCCTCAATTTGTTTTGTTTGTCTTGTCACACTTGCTTCATGATGTGTTTTCTCTCTTTCCTTCTAGTATATATATTAATACACATGTATGTGATTTCTGATCCATTAGAGAGTAAGTTACAGACATGATGCCCTATTACCCCTTAACACTTCAGTGTGGATTTACTAAAAACAGGGACATTCTCCCACATAACCGCAGTACAAGATCACACTAACACTGACACAGAATGCCATCTAACCCAGGGGCCCCATTCAAAGTTCACTGATTCTTCTTCCTTTTTTTTTTTTTTTGAGACATGGTCTCACTGTATCACAGGGTTCGAGTGCAGTGGCATCATCATAGCTCACTGCAGCCTCAAACTCCCGGGCCCAAGCCATCCTGATTATTCTAACGGCATTGTTTATAGGTCCAGGATCCAATCCGGGATCATGTGTTGCGTTTAGTTGTCATGTCTCTTTAGTCCCCTTCAATCTGGAACAGTTCCTCAGTCTTTCCTTGTTTTTCATGAGCCTGATATTTTTGAAGAACACAGCCCAATTACTTGGTAGGTGGCCCTCAATTTGGGTTTGGCTGATGTTTCCTTGGAAGTGGATCGAGGTTATACATTTTTGTCAGAAAGACTACAATAGTGATGCCGTGTCCTCAGTTCATCTCAGCAAGAGGCATAATGTTCATTTGTCCTGTTACTGGGGATGTTAACTTTATCACTTGGTTAAGATGATGTCAACCAAGTTTTCCCACTGTAGAGTCCACTAATAGTACTGTGTATTCATCACTTAAGTATTTGTGGGGAGATACTTTGAGATTGTGTAATATCATGCTCCTCATCAGACTTTTCACCCACTAGTTACAGCATCCACTGATGATCCTTGCCTAAATCATTTATTACTACAATGGTTGCCAAATGGTAATTTTATAATTTCATCCTTTTTTTCTATATTTATCAATTGGCATTCTAATGTAAGGTAAAGCCTTCCCTTTCCCTATTTATTTATTTGTTTATTTATTTATGGATTAATTCATCCATTCCTATTTTATCCAATGGGTTATTTACAATCTAATACTAAAATTGTTTATTTTGATGCCCAAATTGTCCCAGATTTGACCTTTGCATGCCCCTTCGAACTGGATTCTTGATCTTTTTGATATGTTTCTATCATTCTTTGAGCATTTCCTTACTTTCTAGTGCAACAAGATGTTCCAGGCTCATCTAGTAGTTTCTAGGCTGATGAATCCTGTTTTTCGTTCTTGTTTCTTAGTAGAAAATGGTATTTATTAAATAGAAGCCAAGATCCAGGTATTGGTGTGTGGGGGCATCATTCCTTCTTATATCTTTCAGACAGGGTGCATAAATGAGTTCCCTCATTTGTACAGCTAGAGATGGACACACACACACACACACACACACACACATTTACATCATTTATATGTATTAAAAACATGAGTTCGGGCCAGGCGTAGTGGTTGACATCTATAATCCTAGCACTTTGGGAGGACAAGGTGGGAGTTTCACTTGAGGCCAGGAGTTCAAGATCAGCCTGAGCAATAGTGACACCCCGTCTCTACAAAATATAAAAAAATTAGCCAGGCGTCATGGTGTGCACCTGTAGTCACAGCTACTGAGGAGGGTGAGGCAGGAGGATCACTTGAGCCCCGGAGTGCGAGGTTGCAGTGAGCTACGATGGTGCCACTGCACACTAGCCTAGGAAACAGAGTGAGACCCTGTCTCAAAACAAAAACCAAAACAAAAATCCCTTGAGTTCAAACTACCCCAATTCCGATCTAACACCACAGAATCTATTCCCTTTCCATATGTGTAGCTCCGGTCACTACCCGTGAGAAGTATGGCTCCCATTATCCTCCACAGCTTACCTGTTTGCTCAGTCTCTCTGCTTATAATCGATCTCCTAACCACACGGGCCACCTTCTCTGCCTCGGACTCACCAAACATGCTGGTTGAGCCAGCCAAATCATGGCCGCTGCCGTGCCGACCGCACCAGCTGTGCTGGCTGAATCCTCATAGATCGAGGGGAAGGAGAAGAGGAAGAGCACATTCTATAATATTTTTAAAGGATTTAAATTATCCAAGAGTATTTATTCACACATTGAAATCAATTCCACTGTCATTCAGACACTTGTCACATAACCCAAATATATTTGTTCCAACAACAGAGAACTTCAATGTTTCTGATAGAGTAATAGAGCCAGTATTTATGAAATTAATTCTTGATTAATCTGAGGAACACATTATGTGTGTGTATATACATGTGCATGTATACATATATGTATTCATTCTGAATTTTTAATATTCTCTCATAATCTGTTCTCTTAATTTATATTCAAGCTAACTTAGATGACACAGTAGAGACCCTTTGCCCTACTGATAAATTCAGAAACAAAATTTCAAAGAATATGCATCAGAGACTGATCGACTGGTTGTTTATCAAACCATTTCCTTTTACCTCCCAAGTGCATAGCCTGACTACATTTCCTAGCATCCCTTGCAGTCAGGTGTGGTCATTTGACTGAGTTCTGGCCAGTGAGGTATGGCAGAAATGATGAATGCCACTTCCAGAGCTGGCCCATACAACCTTCCACACAATCCTGCATACTCCCCATCTCTTCCCCATCTGCTGACTGAATACAGAGAACACACAATTCTCCAGCAGAGAATTCCAAAGTCTGTAGCAGTGAGCAATGCCGCAAGATGGGTAGTGCTGGGTCCCTGAATCAGCCGGTGGAAGGCCATCAACTGCACACCTGCATTAAACTGTTATGTGAGTGAGATGTCACATTGAGATAAGTCACTGAGGTTTGGGGGTTATTGTTTGCATCCGTTAGCTCCCCCTAACCAGTGCAGAAAGTAAATGAATTGCCCAAGTTTACCCTTTAGAAGTGACAAAGTATAATGTTGACTGTGACCTTCTGATCCCTACCTGAGGGCTCTTCCCATCTCATCAGACCAGTAACATGAACCTTGGGGGTACCTTGGGGGACTGTAACCCTATCTTGCAGAATCTTTCACTATTCCAAAAGCAACATTTTCCTCTTTAGCCCAAAGTATGACATAAGCCTTACCTTTTCTCCCTTCCCCATTCCTAAGAGGACTGTCACCCAGGTTTGCTTTTTCATAGATTCATCTTCATTAGATGAAAACGTCTCGTTTGTCTTAACATTTGTCCTCCAGCAGAGGAAAGCTTGCCCACCGCGTAGAGGTTAGTCTCCCCAGCAGAAGGGGTCAGCCCTTCTATTTCCTACAAGTGGACTCTGCGATTGATATGAAGGTGGTTGCAAGGCCCATAAGCTGGGGATGGACCAACATGCCCGGGAGGCAAGTTGATTTCTTCCTCCACACACAGTAGGCCAGCAGCAGTCACTGCTTCAGTGAAAAGATGCCTCCACATCATGTCTTTTCACAGGCTGGCAACTACTGGTTCAGCAAGTTATCACTTGGCCCAGGCTCTTGGAAACTAAAGTCTTCCTGAAGAGGAAATTCCTCACCCTTCTACCTTCAGGCAAGATAAGTTTTCAAGACCAAGAGAGTAGAGATATCAGGTAAAGTGGGAGGGAAGATGGGAACCAAGGCAACACTATGGGAGAAAGGAAAACTCAGCTTTTTCAGCCTGGACTCCACGAGAATACCACAGCTAAATTTCAGAGTTAAAGTCATAAAATCATGCTTCTAGAGCCAGGTAAAGCTCCAAGGTCATCATGCGTAACCCCCTCATTTCGTAAAGAGGGAATGGAGGACCACAGCGATTAAGGACCGTGTCCAAGGTCACGGAAGTAGTCACGGTAGGACTAAAGTCCCAGACCAATGCTCTTGGCACTTTTCTACTGTTGCTTGCAGGTGTGATAGGAACCGCTCAGTTCAAGGGGCTGAAGTAGCAGATGTAATTAGGAAACTAAGTGCTGGAGTGTGTGGTCCCTGAGGCCTCATCTCTCCATGTCCTTGGCCATCTCCTAGCTTCCCTGAAACTCTTCCCTTGCGTCTATGAGAAGCCAGTTCCCATCACCCACGAGGCACTAACACAGTCTGACTGAGTCTCTCAATTCCAAGGTGAAGCAGGAGTGGGAACATCTCCGCTCAGAACTCCAGAGCGTCTGGAAAGGGAAAGTGTCTCCAGGCTGGAAAGACATGGAAATTTCCCTGAACCCAGAAGCATGCTTGGAATAGTATCAAATGCTGCATCACCACTCCAGCCCGGCCTTGTTAGCGAGGCAAGCCGCAATCAGGGAGATAATTAGCTTGCTGTTATTTATTCCCCGCGCTAATCAGCAGCCCACTGCTTGCACAGCGGAAAGGGCTCCCGCCCTCAGAGCTGTGGGGGTTCTCGGGGACCTTTAGTTACCAGCCAGGAAACAAGTAGCAGAAGACAAAGGGCTGGGGAGAAGGAGAGAGGAGGAGGAGACCAGACCCCAGGACCCAGACGCTATTCCCTGGGGAGAGGCGGCCCAGGCTCACCAGGAGCCCGGGGCAGCACTGCACTCCTCTTCGTTTTGTTCCTAGGGTCGGGCTCTGGTCGATAAAGAGCGGCTGGTGTTCAGCTCCCTGTTCTGCCTCACTGCAGTCAAATTGCCTTTTTCCAAGGCGACTTTCAAAAAAAAGATGGCATTTATCAAAGCCTGCTGAGCGGTGACCTTGGTGGGAGGGAGGAAGGGCGGGTGTACTGTCTGTGGAAGCAGGCAAAGAAAACGAGGAAAATCTGCAGGGGAGGACATGCTTTCAAACCTCAAAGCTGAACGATCCTGGGGAGATGACTCCAGGTCTGAGACAGCCACTCCATGCTCAGCTGCCCCCTTCCTCATCCTCAGCAGCACATTCTCACCGGCAGTCCCTGGCTTTCCAGCCCAAACCGTAGACTAAAGATGCTGCATTCACACAACAACATCTGGGAAGGGCTCGGGCCTGTGATTTGATAACTTTGTGAAAAACAGACCCTCAGGTCTGGCAAGGTGGCACACACCTGCAGTCTCAGCTACTCAGGAGGCTGAGGCAGGAGGATTGCTAGAGCCTAGGAGTTCAAGCCCAGCCTGGGCAACATAGTAAGACCCTGACTTTAAAAACAAAAGACCCCCTTAGGATCAGTAGCAGTTCCAGAATTTCCATATAGGACAAGCTAAGAGGGTACCATGTGGTTGAAAGGCGAGAGGTAGGGAAAGCTGGAAGACTCCTCCAGAAGCTGTGTTAGTATAGCAAGTACATTGTTTTGGTTTTTTAACACACACTGTACATCTGTTTGGAAGGGTATGGCTAAGGCCCACCTCCTGCCCCAAGCTACCCCATGGCCCCCCTGCTGCATAGGATACCAGAGTTGGAGGAGGACTTAGGGAACATCTGGCCAACCTCTGGCCCTACGTAGGACTCCTCACAAGTTTGCTCCCTTCTATTCTCTGGCCTCCTAAGTCTTTATGCTCTTATATTACCTGTCACCATGCATTGTGACCATCTTTTTCTCACTTTCCTTCACTAAACCATGCCATTTGAGAACAGAGACAGTTTCTTTGTATTCTACTTTTCTACTCCTGTACACTCACAGAAGGTCTTGCTATATGTGAATGGGGATATATGTGATAGAATGAATGAACAAATAAATGAATGGACATCTGTGCAAAGTGGTCATCCAGCTCCTGTTTGAATGCTTCCTGTGATGGGGAGTTCACTACTTCAAGATGGAAAAGATTTATTATTGGACAGTTGAAATGCCAGATGTTTCTACACATGGAATGGAAAACTGTTTTTCTGAAACATCCACCCAGTAGTATAGTTCTGTCCTTTAAAGGCTCAGAAGAATGGAGGTATACATGGATGGGCTTTATGAAGTCCAAGAAATGTATAGAATTGTGTGTGTCTCTGCCCATGTGCTGGGGAGAGCGAACCCATTGGTTTCACAAAGGGATCTGTATTACCAAGCTGCAAAATCATACCTCATTTTTGGCTACCTCTTTCTCATGAAAACCTATATACTACACAAACCAAGAGGTCTCACAATGCTTACTTTTTAAGATTTTTCCCTCCTTACTTTTCTGAAGAAAGCAGCTCCCCAAGGTGTAATGTATCTTGAGTAAAACTAACTCAACTACTCTAAGCACACATGATTGGACAGGGATTCGTCCACATACTAAAATTAACCACATATGGGTGGGGCATACAGAAGGCCAAAGAAAGGGCTTGATAAGAACTCTGCCCAAGTCAGGTATGGTGGTGTGTGCCTGTAATCCCAGCTACTTGGGAGGTTGAGGTGGGAAGATCACTTGAGCCCAGGAGTTCAAGACGCAATAAGCTATGATCGTGGCACTGCCCTTCAGCCTGGGCAGCAGAGCAAGACAAGGAAGGAAGGAAGGAAGGAAGGAAGGAAGAAAAGAAAGGAAAGGAAAGAAAGAAAAGAATCTACCTAGTTGAAAAATGCAGAGAATAATGTGTAACCATTCGTTTCATTTGCCCCAAAGAAGGCGCAGACAAAAAAAAGAAAAAAAGAAGAATTTTGCCCAAAAAAGGGTTCCATATAGATGGTAGCAATTTGACTCATTTGAGCTTCTTTTTTGGGGAAGTGAACATCCTGGTGGAAACCAAAAATGGTAGGTGACTTTTGGGTTGCAGGTCTCTTTCTTACATTTCAAAATACTATTTCAATTCTTCAAGTCTTAAAAGCACTGGGACCACAGTTACTACAGCTAGTAAGGCAACCTACCAGCTACCTGTGGAGTCCTGCAATAAACCTTTCTTCCTAAAGCCTGTTAGGTATGACTTTTCTTTGTAGTTTCAAAGATTGTGACTAATACACAACCCTCCAACTTTCAGAAATGGTTGCGATGACTTCCTCCCAAAGTAAAAGGCTCTCATTGCTCGGTTATCCCTCATACATGAGCTATCCAAGTTTTCACATCCATTCTCATTTAATCCTCACCAAAACCCTATAATAGTGGTTCTTAAATTCGGGGGTACGAAGAATCACCTGGAATCACTTTAAATAATTCCCAGGCCTCCATTTCCAGATTTCTAAGCAAGTCTGGGGTGGGCCTTGGAATCCTCTTTCTAAATTTCTCAGATATTCTGATGTAGGCAGTTTGGGGCCTACACACGAAGGACACTGCCCTAAAAGGTAGTGTTTCCCAGCTCCCTTGATGTTCAAAATGCTTCCCAGGCTCCTCCCATGAAGATTCTGATTCAATGGGTCAGAGACACTAGAATTTGTACTTTTTTTTTTTGAAAGTCTCGCTTTGGTGCCCAGGCTAGAGTGTAGTGGTGTCATCACAGCTCATTGCAACCTCAAACTCCTGGGCTCAAGTGATCCTCCTGCCTCAGCCTCCTGAATAGCTGAGACAATGGGCACGCACCACCATGCACAGCTAATTTTTTTTTTCTATCTTTAGTAGAGATGGGGTTTCACTCTGGCTCAGGCTGGTCTTGAACTCCTGAGCTTAATCGATCCTTCCGCCTCAGCCTCCCTGAGGGCAGGTATCATAACTTCCATTTTATATGTCAGCAAACTGAGGCCCAAAGTAACTTACCCACAGTCACACAGCTAGTTGACAACAGGGGTGTTGCTAGAATTTAGCTTTCTCAACACGCAGTCCAGTGCTCTTTCTACTGGCTACAAAGGCCACACCTCCTACACAGAGTCCTCAACATAACAGGCAATTGATAGATGTTTGCTAACTTGAATAGAATCCACATATCTTACCTCCTAGGTCCTAGAGTGAAGAAACTATTTCTAAAGCATATTTGCATCCCACTCCACCCTGCCTCACCCCAAGTGCTTTGCCCTAGGGGCTCAACAGATGTTTGGGAGTGAAGGAATATGATATGATCACTGGACTATGAACTGCTCCATCAACTACCTCTGGTCGTGCTCCAGACTGTAAATGAGCTGCCCAGAACTGAACTTGATACTCCAGCTATGGTCTGACCCGAACAAAGTACAGCTGGAGCTCTTTTGCTTGTGGTTTTAAAGGAACCACTGCTCATTCTTGGGAGCCAGACCTTGCCCTTCCTTCTGGTCTAGCGTGTGCCCGCCCACAAACTGACAGGAACCAACTACACTGTTATTGACCCTGGGTCTGCCTTGCTCCTTCACCCCTACTGGGGCTTCCTAATGACTTCCTAATCCTAGTTTCCCATTCATCAACATCTACAAATTTGCTCTGCCCATAATCTGGGCCTAGGTCCCAGGCCCTGGAGAGCATAGACCACATATTTCACAGATTTTCCCCAATTCTCTTTGCTTTGCACTATCCTTAGAAATGTTATGGTGCATCGAAAAGAACCTTGACCAAGGTTTCAGGAGACAGCCCACTTTTACCTCCCCACACTTAAAGAGTGCCTACTGCGTGTTAGAGACTCTGTTAGACGTATGAACTTAGTAAATCCTCCAATAACCCTATTAGGCAGGTCTTCTTATTATCCCATTTTATAGGTTAAGTTACTAGCTCAAGTCACACAGTGAGTGGCAGAGCCAGGATTTGATCCCAAGAAGCCTAGCTCCAGAGACTATTCTCTTAACCACAAAGCTACATGCTTTCTCTAGGTTCTTAACTCAGTTCTGCCATGAACCAGCTTGTGAACTTGACTGTTAAGGTCTCTTCCAGCATGGGTAAAGTTCTCCCATTATAGGTAAGGATCAGATGAGCTAATATTATGATTAGTCTGAGAATCAGCTAAGAACAACGTAAGTGGATGAAGAGTAGAAACTTCAAGTGAAAATGAATAAAGACTCAGACAACATGATTAGAAGAGAAAGATCTATAAACTCAAAGAGTTAATCAAATGGCCACAGATCAGGGAGAAAAATTCTTTACTATAAACTTAATGTTTAGTTTGACTATAATCCCTCCCTAAATCATAAAAGCACTGACCTCCTAAACTGGAATATTAACTTTCCAAATAAAACACAAACTAGTCAAAGATTCATATGACATGAAAATTAGCTTAGAAGTCTCAACATTATCTAGGATTTAATTTTAGATATAAAGCCTTTAGAAATCAAAAGAGAGGGTTAGATGTACAGGAAAAGAAAATATTTTCGGACTTATGACAAAACTTCTTAATGAAAAAAAATAAAACTCCTTCTGGAGGACCTCCTGGTTATCCAGCCCTCCATGGCAGGAAAGCCAAGGTAGTCATATCTGTAACAGTGCCTTGGAACCAAAGTCTTCCATCTCTGGGGTGTCTAGTCAGCTGCAGGTGAACTGTGGTAGTGGAACCACGCCCCCAAGGGCTGAAATAACATTTAGGGGGTTTTTTTGTTTATTTTTTAAAAAACAAGGTCTCATTCTGTTGCCCAGGCTGGAGTGCAGTGGTGCAATCATAGCTCTTGTAACCTCCAACTTCTGGGCTCAAGCAATCCTCCCACTTTGGCCTCCCAAAGCGCTGGGATTATAGGCGTGAGCCACTGCACTCAGCCTGAAATATTAATGACATTTTAAACCATGATTGTGTTGTTCAGCCATAGTTCAAAGATATCTATCTGGTGACTCAATGCAGGACTATTTTGAGATGTCCATTTGTGGGAGTCAAAAGTCAAGAAAATGTTCATGATTTAGCCATCTGGAGCGGTCACCTCTATGGAGGCAGGATAGCCCTGACCGAGAGCATGAGCTGTGGATTAAACAGGTGCCTTCAGATATGTTTGACAAACCTGAAGAGCCCAGGACACTGATAGGTGTTCATGGCATCCCTCGGCCCACACCAGTGAGCCATCAACTGCCCCTAGTTAATATGCACATCCTTGCGGTTTCCGCAGACTAAGTGGAGCTTCCGGGAAGTGGGCAAAGACAGAGTCCAAGGCAAGGTGTCTAAAAAGAGGGAGTATTTGCCTCCTGGACGTTGAATAAATCAATGCGTGAGCATGCTAAGGGGCAAGTTATATTAATAACTTTTAAAAAAAGTTAAAAGAATCAATGAAATGAGTGATGGTTTATGGAGGTGGAGGCAGAAGGATGGCAAGAGGAATCCTCCTGACTGAGCACCTTCAGGGACAAACCAAACATGGAAACATGGGTAAACCGCTAGATATAGAAAGTAAGATGGCTCAGTCTAACGGTGAGGGCTAAAATTTTAGCCCTGTAAGCAATTCTGAACAAAGAACTCATCTTTATTGCTACCAAAAATAGCCTCATTTTAGAGCCCCCCTGCTTTTGGAGACACTCAAGAACTATAAAAATTGCTGATATTAGTTACGCCACTGGGGTTCTCCACAAAATGCAAGAATACTTAAAATATTTAAAATTTTTTAACATTTAAATTTCTATTTAAAATTTATAAATATTTTTCAATTGTAAAAGCTAATTAGGCCAGAGAGGGAGACCTTGAAAATATAAGTGAATGTTCCAAACAGGCAATACCCTAGAATGCAAGGACAAGGCAGACAATTGTCCAGGGTAATCTGTATATGTGTTAACATCTAGACCAGGGAATCTCCTAACTCTCAAGAAAACTAGGGTTTTTTTCTGTTGTTGTTGTTGTTTTTAGACAGAGTCTCACTCTGTTACCCAGGCTAGAGTGCCGTGGCATCATCATAGCTCACGGCAACCTCAAACTCCTGGGCTCAAGCAATCCTCCTGCCTCGGCCTCCCTAGTAGCTGGGAGTACAGGCGTGAGCCAGCACACCCGGCTAACTTTTTCTATTTTTAGTTGCCCAGCTAATCTCTTTCTATTTTGAGTAGAGATGGGGTCTTGGTCTTGCTGAGGCTGGTCTCGAACTCCTGACCTCAATCGATCCTCCTGCCTTGGGCTCCCAGAGTGCTAGGATTATAGGCATTGAGCCACCATGCCCGGCCAAAACTAGGTTTTTTAAAAAGATAATAATTATAAGTGATAAAGCATTTTTACAAGTGTTATCTTATTTGATCCCCAAAATAATCTTATAAAGGAAGCCCAGGTATTATTACTGTTCCCATTTTTGAGATAATGGAATGAGATTTAATAGAACAAAGTGAAATACCCAAAATCACACAGCCACTATGCAGCTGTGACTCATTCAGCCTCATTCAAACCTATGCTCCATCCTTACCCCTACGCCAGGCTTTGAGGAAACTAACATATTATAAATATGCTAATTTGATACAATTATTAATTGATTAATTAATTCAACAAACATATTTTGAATGCCTACTGGGAGTCAGATCCAGGGCAAATCCCTGCTTTCAAGGAGCTTACAGTCTAATGGGGAAACAGATCTGTAACCAATTAAAATATAATATGAAAAGTTCTTTAAGGACATGTATACAACGTGGAATGGAATCACAGAAAGGAATATCTAAGTATGCTCAGAAAATTAGACTACATTGTCCTAAAAGAAGGGTGGCAAACCTCCTTTAAAAGGTATCTTTGAAATGGAGTCAAAAGGTAACTTTTAAATGCGGTGTCTTCAGCATTCTCCATTCTGATTCTAATGGCCAGTGCTAGTTATTAAGGAAGAAAAAAATACTTCTAATGTGGAGAAAAGTGACCATAACCTGGTAGACATATCCAACAAGTACTGAGCTAACCAAACAGCCTTCCAAATTGTATTTAAGAACACTGGGTTTATCCATTCCAGCAAGAGGAAATAAATACTCACTAAAAATAACCTGTTGCTATTTATCCTGCCCAGGTCCTCTTTTGTTGTGAATAAACAGATAGCTAAAAAGCAGCTGTGAGAGAGTTATTATGAGTCAGTTCTCTATACTAGTGCCATCCAATGGAAATTTCTATGATGATGTACTGTTAAATAGGGTAGCTAGCCACATGGGTCTATTGAGCATTTGAAATGTGGCTAGGGAAACTGAAGAAGTGATTTATAATGCTATTTAATTTGAATTAATTTAAGTAGCCACATGTGGCTAATGGCTATCAATCGGGGCAGCACAGCTCTAGACCCTCACTGCTCAAAGTGTGGTCTGTGGATCAGCAGTATCAGTATCACCTTGTTAGCTTGTGAGAAATGCAGACTCCCACACCCCGAAGACCTACTGATTCAGAATCTCCATGTTGACAAAATCCCCCAGTGATTTGTACACACATTGAAATTTTAAAAGGGCATGGTTAGTTCTGGATAAACTGAAAAAAGTGGCTGATTGAAGATGATGTTTGTGGTGACCCCTCCAAACTGTAGGCTCCCACTCTTGAAACTAATACTCAGCATAAAGGGCCTTCTTCTTTCTTTGTATCTGTCTCTCTCCCGCCCCTTAAACATAGCAGAAGAGGAAAGGGAGAGAAGGAGAGAGCCTAAAACACTGGAACCTATAGAATGTTAGTATAGGATGTGGGGATGAGGGATGGGGTCGGAAGAGTATGTGTTTCTCAGGGATATTTATACAAAATAAAATGATGGCATTTCCTTGATAATTATTGAATATGAATGATGGGTATATGGGAGTTCATTATGCTATTTTCTCTACTTTTGTGTATGTTTCTCTAACACACATTTTCAAAATGTTTGAAATTTTTCAAAATTAAAAAATAGATGTGATTTCAGAGATGATGTGTGTGACAGCCAGCCTCTTAAATGGCTCCCAGTGACCCTCTCCTCCTGGTATTTGTGCCTTGTGTAGTCCCTCCATATTGAATCAGGGCTTGTGTATGTGATCAAAGTGGAGGTGACAGGTGGCATAACTTCGAAGAGTTAGGTTACTGTGACTTCTGTCTTGCTCTCTCTTGGATCTCTTGCTCTGAGGGAAGTCAGCTACAATGTTGTGAGGACAATCAAGACATCTCGTGGAGAGGCACCAAGATTTCCTACCAACAGCCATCCATATGAATGATCCATGTAGGTAAACCTCTGTGGAAGTTGATCTTATGGCCCCAGCCAAGCCTTGTAATGACTATGGTTCCATCTGACATATAACTTCAACTGCATGAGAAACCTCCAAACCAGATCTGTCCACCAAGCTGCTCCCGAATCTCTGACCAACAGAAACTGTGAATGACAATAAATATATACTGTTGTAGTAAGCCACTAAGTTTTGGGATAATTTGATATGTAGCAGTAGATAACTGATGCAATGTGATTTCAGGATTCCTCATTCCTTGCCCCCCAAAAAGAACACCCTCCCCACCTTTTTGCTGATGCCTGATATGAACAGGAAAAGAAAGACCTTTTCACGCCATGCATAAGGTTAACATGCTAATACCCCTTGAAGAGATAATAATATTCACTTAAATTCATGGTAAAACCTATGTGACAGAAATAAACTCTTTCTTTTTAAAACTCGTAGCGGGCTAATCTATTGAGACATTAATTTCAGTCTTGGTCTTGCTGTTGTAAGAGACTAGAAAGAATAAAAAGGTAATTTCTCCCCGACAGTCCATCATCTCAAGAATAGCTAAAATCTTTAATTGTAAGGTTTCGACATCCCCCTTTCCCCACGACCAGCTCCCAACAACGTACACTGGTTAACATCTTCTTCCTGTTTCAGGGGCCACCCTAAAGAAGAGATCCCTCCACCCCACCACTGGCCTTCGTCTTGAGGATTAGGTAATAGAGAAACTATGCTGGAATTGCTCCATACAGGGAGGGGGAAAGCTGGTACTAGTTCGGGAAGAAGCCAAGTGGCCAGGCCTACGGGGTGAATGACTTCCCCCCCCCAGTCTGGGAAGGGTTTTTCGGGAATGGAAACCCGTCCCTGGCTTGTATGCAGTCCCTGTGTGTATGCAGCGGGTGGAGTGGGGAGAGCTGCATGGGGTGTCTGGGAAAGGGGGATCCCGGGCCTGGGACTGCGGGCAGCAAAGACACCCCTGCTTCTTCCACTACTGCACAGCTGGCTCGCAGGCCAGGAAGCTGTGCCCTTCAGTGCTACCTCAGGAGTCGTGGACTAGTAATATCAAGAACGGGAAGGGAAAAAACCCTTCCCCAAATTTTGGGACTTTACCGCCCCAGAGAGAAGGGAGGAGGGGGAACCTCAAATCGTGACTAACGAATTTCCCGCCAACACTGACAGGTGGGAGCTGAGCCAGAGTTCTTTAATTTGTAAAATTAAAAGACATGTGACGCTTCTTGCCCCAAGTCAGTTGCAGCGAATTCACTTCAGTTAGACATACTTTTCCTGAGAGTGCGTTTAGGTAGAAAGAAGAGTCCTGGGGGCGGGGGGCGGGGGTTGGGGATGGTGGCAGAGGAAATAACAGAGGAGCCCGAGGGACCAGCGCCCCGCTTCCTGAGTTTTCATCACCAGCTCGGCGTCGCGGGCACCTTCTCAGAGAGAACGACGCCGCGCGCGTCCGCCCGCCGGGCTCCGACACAAACACACGCACGTGCGCCCCGCCCCCGCCGCGCGCACGCGCCCCGCGGCTCTGGCGGCGGCGACGGGCGCGCGCGCGGTGCTCGCAGCCCCCACGCCGCTCTCTCCGCTCGGATCTCGGCGCCTCCCGCTCCCCGCACCGCTCCACACCAGGCCTGCGGACCCCGAAGCGGCGGCCGTGGTCGGTGGGTTCCGGCGGGCGCAGCGATCAAGGCGGCGGCGCGCGTGAGCAGAGCGGAGCCCGGCAAGTCCGCGGGCGGCGATGTTGCCGGGCGCTGGCCCCTGCGTAAGGCGGGCGCTGTGACAGGCCGGCCGGTGAGGCACCGCCGGGGGAGGCCGCGACGGAGCTCCCGGACCAGCCATGGGCTGAGACACGTCCTCGCCGAGCAGGTGCAGTGACCAGAGGTCCCGGGGGGAGCCCGTCCCTACAGGCCCCGGGGGCCCTCAGCCCCATCAGGATGCGTCCTACCCATCCCGGGGCGCTGTTGACCTTCCCTCAGCTCCTCCCAAAAGGCCCTGTCGACCCCGCCTCCAAATCCGGCCATGCAATCCCTGTGACCCCCAACAGTTCCTGACATCCTGTGCAAACCCCATTTTACACCCCTGTGAGCCCAGCCCCGTGGGCTCTTGTGCCACCTCCTCTTCTGCCCCAGTATTTTGAGCCCACCCCCTGCACAGTGCCTGGGAACTACTCAGCATCTTTCTCTTCCAGCGCAACGGGGGTGGAGGTAGGGGTGGGAGGGAAAGTGGGAGGGGTGGTCCCTCCTTGCAGAGTGCTCTGTGACCACAAACCCATGTCTCTCAAGTGACCTTTCTGTACCCCGCCAGAACATGCCGGGGTGACTTCCTCCCAGATCTTCCTCGTGGCCTTCCTCGCCCACTCTAGTGACACTATGCAACCCCAGCGTGACCTGCGAGGCCTCTGGCTCCTGCTGCTGTCCTTGTTCCTGCTCCTTTTTGAGGTGGCCAGGGCCGGCCGACCCGTGGTTAGCTGTCCTGCCGCCTGCTTGTGCGCCAGCAACATCCTCAGCTGCTCCAAGCAGCAGCTGCCCACCGTGCCCCCTTCCTTGCCCAGTTACACGGCACTGCTGGACCTCAGCCACAACAACCTGAGCCGCCTGCGGGCTGAGTGGACCCCCACGCGCCTCGCCCACCTGCACTCCCTGCTGCTCAGCCACAACCACCTGAGCTTCATCTCCTCCGAGGCCTTCTCCCCGGTACCCAACCTGCGCTACCTGGACCTCTCCTCCAACCAGCTGCGCGCCCTGGATGAGTTCCTGTTCAGTGAGCTGCAGGCGCTGGAGGTGCTGCTGCTCTACAACAACCACATCGTGGCGGTGGACCGCTCCGCCTTCGACGACATGGCCCAGCTGCAGAAACTCTACCTGAGCCAGAACCAGATCGCCCGCTTCCCTCTGGAACTGGTCAAGGAAGGAGCCAAGCTACCCAGACTGACGCTCCTGGATCTCTCCTCCAACAAGCTGAATAAGTTGCCATTGCCCGACCTGCAGAAGCTGCCAGCATGGATCAAGAATGGGCTGTACCTACACAACAACCCCCTGCACTGTGACTGTGAGCTCTACCAACTCTTTTCCCACTGGCAGTACCGGCAGCTGAGCTCCGTGGTGGACTTTCAGGAGGATCTGTACTGCATGAGCTCCAAGAAGCTGCACAATGTCTTCAACCTGAGTTTCCTCAACTGCAGCGAGTACAAGGAGCGGGCCTGGGAAGCCCACCTGGGTGACAACTTGACCATCAAGTGTGACACCAAGCAGCAGGGGATGACCAAGATGTGGGTGACACCAAGCAATGAACGGGTGCTAGATGAGGTGGCCAATGGCACGGTAACAGTGTCCAAGGATGGCAGTCTTCATTTCCGGCAGGTGCAGGTCGAGGATGGTGGTGTGTATACCTGCTATGCCATGGGGGAGACTTTCAATGAGACACTGTCTGTGGAGTTGAAAGTGTACAATTCCACCTTACACGGACACCATGACACCCTCAACACAGCCTATACCACCCTAGTGGGCTGTATCCTCAGTGTGGTCCTGGTCCTCATATACCTGTACCTCACCCCTTGCCGCTGCTGGTGCCGGGGTGTAGAGAAGCCTTCCAGCCATCAAGGAGACAGCCTCAGCTCTTCCATGCTTAGTACCACACCCAACCACGATCCTATGGCTGGTGGGGACAAAGATGATGGTTTTGACCGGCGGGTGGCCTTCCTGGAACCTGCTGGACCTGGACAGGGTCAAAATGGCAAGCTCAAGCCAGGCAACACCTTGCCGGTGCCCGAGGCAACAGGCAAGGGCCAACGGAGGATGTCAGATCCAGAATCAGTCAGCTCAGTCTTCTCTGATACACCCATTGTGGTGTGAGCAAGATGGGTTGGTGGGGAGATTCTGCCCCAGGAGAGGTAATGAACCCTGAAGGATATGAGGGGATGGAAAGAGAGGGCTGGCTGGCCAAGGGAGTGGGTTCCTCCTGACCTCAAGGGAATTGGTCACAGGTACAACAGAGGGCAAGACCCCAACCAGGGTGTGGCTGCCATAATTTTCAAATATGGATATATTAATCCTCAGGCAAATGCTACACCCTTACCCAAAGCCCTGGCAATTCTCAATGTGGTAGAGGAAGAGAAGCATGCCTGAGCTGGATGGGAATGAGGAAGGAGTGAGGGGAAAAGCAGATGCCCTAAACTTTTTTGAGGTCATCACTAGCTCCTTAAGAGAAAACCATTTGGAAAAAAAAAATTTTCTGTCTCTGCCCACCCACACCTGTGATGTTGTGTGTGTTGGGGGGGCTTCCACAGGAGCCACACTGGGGGAAAGCTGTGGTCCCTTCTTTGGTCAGGAAGTCATACTTCACATTTGGGGAAATTGGAAACCTTTATAAAATGAGTCAGGAAAAGACTGAGACCTCAATCAATAACACTCCTCAAATCTGTTGAGATAAAGCCTTCCTTTTTCCTGATAAGCCCTGGGTGGATGGATCTTTGCAGGAGCCTGGCCTTTTGCCTGTTTGGTTAAGGCAGCAAGGTGGGATGTGCCTTGTCCTAGGACCAATGGCACAGAGGGGTACAGCATGAACTGACAGATCTGTGTCACAGCAGAAGTGCCAGCGCAGAACTTTTAGATGGGGGGTGAACTCCAGATAGGCTAATTCCCTGGTTGGTGAAACCCTTGGTTAGCATTTGATTCCCAGCATCTGTGTGTCAGACCACAGTGGGGGCTGCTAAAGGCAGAGCTTTTATGGATGCCTGCCACAGATGTGGTACATGGGCCCGCTTCACACTAGGAGGATGAAGGTAAATCTGCCTCTATTATGTAGCATCCAGCTGGACCTACCTGATTTTCTGTGTATACCATCTCTTCATTCAGTCTCCCTATCAAGCTCAGGTGGGATTCTGAGTTTTCCCTAATATGCTGCTCTGCAAAGGGAGGGGCCAGGAAAGTCTGGCCCCAGGTGGGTTAGACTGGGCTTGGAGGTAGAGGCGACCTGGTATGTATCTCTTCTGTACTGACAAGGATTCCTTGCTCAGAGATCTCACTCCTGCTGCAAAGCCAAAGCATGGGATTTTATCATCAGAGGGGTTGGAATTGGGTGGTCTCTGCCTCAGAGTGGCAATTGGGAGTGGGTCTTAGAGTTCTGCCCTCTCCATAAGATTCCACATAATCTGTAGCCGAGACAATGAGTAGCACTAAACTTTCAGAAGGAAAGTTCTGCCACCCCATCCCTCTCAGTCAGAGCTCTGTGCAGTTGTGGTTGTCAGGCCGGAGGAACTTAAAAAAAATGTGCCCAACATACGTTCCATCCGAGATTGCAGAATACTTTGGGTATGGAGATGACTGATCCCTTTTTTTCTCTTTGATTATACTGCATGCCCTGGGAAAGGTTGTTCTGAGCTTTGGCAGTAGGATGAACAGGGCAAATGTGAAAATGTTTTCTGACATCGGTCTTTTACAGTGTCTTTTCTCTCCCATATTTCTTGTCCATCGGAAGTTCTCCAGATCCTCTAGTTTTCTGACATGCTCTTTAGATTCGAAGAGGTGTTATTTACCTGCAGGTGAGGGCTGCTTGTTAGGAGGGCCTGACTATTAACCTTCCTGTTAAGGTTGGGGAAGGGGACTAGAACTCAACATCTTCCCCTTGTCTGGTCCTGGGATCTCAAGACTGCTGCCCATCCTTTATTAGTAAGCTAGTTTTGTTGAGAGAGAGGTGCAGCATTTCCCTCAAGTACTTGCATGCTCATAGGTATGCATGCTTATAGGTATGCATGCACACCGGCACCTTGACTTCCATCAGGACCGTGAGTCTGTGGTCCCCACTAATGCTACTCTCAGAATGGTCTCCATCTACGTGCACAACTTCATGCACAAAATTTGCTTGCCCTGTAGGAGAGACAGTGACCATGCCAGGCTCCTCAGATACACAAACTCTTGTACTTTCATTTCTGACCTCCCTGAAGATTCACCCACATCTCCATGGCACTGAATCACTTCTCTGCAAAGGCTGGGGTTAGGAGAACCACGGGTTGAGGATCTTGGGAGAAGGGATGGTGAGCTAGCTGGTTCTTCAGGCTCCTCAGAAACCTTCCTTAGATTAAAGGCTATATATATGAGAAATTAAGATAGAACTAGGTCAATGAAGGACCCAGAAGGAAACTGGCAGGGGGCCAACCAGCTGTGAGTTGTTCTTCCTATGTTAACTCCTCGCAGGAGAAAAAAGTTGTCTGGTTATACTCCAGAGACTTCTGAGGATTTTGTTACTGGAGCTATAGGAACCAGGACTCCCTCCTCAGACTTAACCAGGAAACCTGGGAAAATCTCATTTCTATGCTACAGTTTCCCCTCTTGGCACCATCTAGGGCTCTGAAAATCTTTAAATTGCGTGTCAAATGAAGCAGGCATTCTGGTGGAGCTCTTGAGGACCGGGAGGGCCATTTTCTTCATTAGTCTTACCCAGTTTAGGAAATGGGAGAAGGCCAGCAGCTCTGAGTCTCCCTACTCTATGCACCAGGTTGGCCCCTAGTTTGAGACACCTGGTAGATGTGCCTGGCTGCCCCAACAAGAGATTTAACTGATTAGCTTCTTCCTGTGGTTTCAGTTGATAGAACCCAAAGGGAGCCTTTTAATTGGGGGATTGAGTACTCAGCATATATAAGCTAACTAGAGCCCTGTGTAGAAAACTACCAGGTATGGTTATAAGAACAGGCTAAGAGATCACCTCCTCCCCACACTCCACCCTGCACCCATAAACCAGACGTGTCTCCCAGGAAGCAGGTGTCCCTGGAGACAGAGTGTGACAGGGCTCTACAATCTATGTAATTATTTGTGATTTTTTTTTTGACCTATATTTATGGGGCTCCCAGGAAGGGGCCAGGAGAGGGTACAGCCCAGCTGGGGAGAGCAAAGCCTACTGATTCCAGTTTTCTGTGTTCTTACCTCTGTACTTCCTTGTAGCCCTGCTGGCAAAGCAAGCAGGCCCCCTCATGTCCAGAACCCCGTTTCTCCCACGTGTGTACACCCAGGCTGGCAAACCTTGGAGCCTCTGGGCTCTAAAAACTAGACAATGATCATTAAACCTGGCTTGAGTCTCTGTTCTGGCACAATATGACTGGTTTATTTATCTTTTCAGCCTGTGGATGGGGTTCACTGTACCTCAGAAGGGCGTGGCCTGTCTAGGGAGAGAATCTTCAAATAAGGACATGGGAATCCACATCTCAGCATTAAGATACATCAGGGGGTCAGCATACTTTTTCTGTAACGAGACAGATAGTAAATATTTGGGCTTTACAGGCTACATAGTCTCCGCTACAACTCAACTGTGCTGCTGTAGCAGGAGTATAGCCACAGACAGTATATAAATGAATGATTGTGGCTTGGTTCCAATAAGACTTTATTTATGGACATTGATATTTGAATTTCATATAATCTTAACATGTCTTTTGAGTTTTTTCAACCATTTAAAAATGTAAAAACTATTATTAGCTCACAGACCACATAATACTAGGCAGTGGGCTGGTTTGACCAACAGACCATAGCTTGCTGACCCCTGAGATAGTCTCAGAAGAAATATCAATAAGGCTTTAGAGTTCAGAAATCCCATGACTTGGGCCTAACGCATGTAGATAATGAAGGCTTCCTGGATCCCTGGGGAGGCGAGTTGCCTCCCTGTAGAGTTCTATTAGAAGTTTGGATCAAGCCTACTAACCATACTATGGGAAAATGCTTGGACTGGGTTTTAAAAAACAATGGGGAGCAGCTTAAGTTCACAAAATTTTTTATTATTACCAGTCTGTTTTCCTGTTGTAAATGGTAGCCATCTTAGGCTAAAAGTATTTTCATCTTAGGCTAAAAGGTTAATATTCAATGACAGTTTAATATGTCCTAGGCATTGCATGGAATGGAAAACTGAAATCCTCACTTTTTTGGTACAAACACAGCCTACCAAAAATTGGACTGGAGTCTACACTCTGACCATGCTAACTCTTTGGCTACTCTCTTGGTACCTCTAGAAAGGAATTGTCAGGGTAGATGCCAAAGGGGGAGAGGAAATGATATCAGGAAAAAATAAATTAAAAGAATCAGTATTTGAATAATTACCTAAGTTTTTACATTCATAAAGTCCTCACCAAAGGGCAGCCCTCCTCTATCTGGAAAGTTGTCTTTTTCACTTCAGGAGGAATAACCAAGGTGATGAGGGATGGAGACACCTAACAGCCAGCCACATCACACAAATCAACCTTGGCAGTCAATGAAATTTCAGCTGCTGATGCCAGAGCACTCCCGTAGTCTGCATTTATGGTTTCTGATCTGCAAAGCAGTTTTTGCTATGGCTAAAAGTTTGGCCAACAGGATGAATCTGGTAAAGAGAACAGGTCTGGGGAAAACTACTTGGAGTTCCCCCTTCTATTTTGGCCCATGCCAAGCCCTTAGATTCTGGCTGAGATGTGCAATTTTGTCTACCATGTCTTACAGAACTTTCCCTAGCTCCTCTTAGGCAGCACTTGGGGTGGGGGCTAATGTGACAGTTGCCGTTAGAAGATGAGAGTTTGGTGTATTGGCTCGCCTGGCCCCTCGTCCACCTGGCCTCTCAGCTTCCCTTTCTGCATTTGCAGTTCTTGCACCACTTACCGTATCTCCCAGGAAACCAGTGGTGAAGCTTCACTTTCCCACATGGCAGAAAAGGCTGAGGCCCCTGCAGTAGGACGATGAGCCTGTGCTGGATGCTTCCTCTCCGGGGGCTTGAGAGAAGGCTAAAGCAGCTGCCTATCAGGCCCCTTTATCAGGCTTATACACTGTCAGGTGGAAAATACAAAATGGATACTTAGACCTGCCCTGAGGCCTTCCAGTCTAGTCAGCCTGGTTACTCTCCTTGGATAACAGAGGTTGTGGAACCAAGGCTTAAGAGAGCCAACCTCCAGTGAGCCAGGACATGGAGTCCTGCGGTGGGACTTCTGCATGCCCTTCAGCACTGGCATACATACGGCGAGAGTCATTGCCCCCAAAGACACACAAAGATGTGTGCGCGTGCGTGTGCACAAACGCACCCCCAGGTTGGGGAGTACTGGAGTTGGATAGTACTTTGTGCTGCTTTTCCCTCACTTCCCACTGCTCCCTCGCTTGGTCGTAGTTTGCTTTTGGTACGGACCTACGCAGAACTGGGCATCCTTAGAAAGCACCATAACTGGGAATCTGCTTTAAAGACCGGGGTACTAGGGGCCACTCATGTATACTCAGTGAGATAGAAAGTTGACTCTTCAGATACTACAGAATAGCCTGAAGTACTTCCTTAATCTGCTTCCAACAAGGTTAAAAACTCATCTGGGAAATTGACAGTAGCAGGTGGATTAAAAACTGGGATTGTTATTGTCTGACAACACTGGTGACTAGAGCCAAGCCTTCCGGGTCGGGGCAAGGTCATCTTACTGGAGGTAATTTATATCTGCGCTAAGCCCAGTGCTGGAGATCGGCTACTTCCAACCGCCCTCCATGGTAGTTCTGGGGCGTCATCCTCCTGCCTTTCAGCTATGTTTTCTCTCTGCCACGCTTGCGAGAACCGCTGAGGCTATGCCCACAATGCCTGACTAGCGATTCGTTTCTGGATCCCAAGACAGAAAAAACAATTAAGAGAAAAAGCAAATATTCAAGCCTCTGCCTGCTGTTGTTCCTGCCTCTCTGCATCCACTCCAGACTGCTGGCTGCTTTCAGACAAATGGAATGGAAAGTATCCTTCCCCCAATTTAAAATTTAAACAGAACTGCTTTCATGGTGTGTGCGCGCGCATGTATTTTAATTCTGATAAAGCACTTTGAGGAGGAGGGGACTGTGATCCTACTCCAAGAGCCTGAAACGAGGAAAGGGAAACTACGCTTTGGACCCCTGGAAGCCAGGGGCACAGCTCTGCATCTCCAGTGCCTGAGGCAGGCGTTGCTCAGCCTGTGGCCACAGGGAAACCAGAGGGTCAGGGTGGCAGCACTGTGTTCATCACTGTCGCTCCTCTCTTCCCAGCTTGTCTGCCCCACTTTTCCCTCAGAAGGCAGAATTAAGCAGGAGAGATTTAAATAGACTTGTGACTTGCAGTCCAGAAACTGCAGATTGGACCTAGGGGGCAATTATACTGACTCCCAGATCTGTATTCAGCCCCATGACTTGAAAACACCAGGTAGGCAGCACTTAAGGCAAACTTCAATAGTCATAGTCTTGGTGGCATTTCTGGCAGAAGTGGATAAGCACTGACTTTGCATCTAGAAAGAAGAAATGTGTCCATGTTCTCTTAGGATGACCAGCACAACCTGAGACTCAGGTCCCCTAAGCATCATTATCCATGACTGCTTATTGCCTCCCTAAGAAGCATAAAGCCCAGAGCCAGGCTCAGTGAAAGAGATAAAGACAACATAATAATACCACCTGTTTACATTTGTTTAATGCTTTGAGTTTTCCAATGCCTGCTAACATTCGTTCTCTCATCTAACCCTCACAACATCCCTGTGAGGTAGGTCAAGCATCACGTGTCTGTCCATAACCACGCCAGTGTTAGGGACCGAGTAAACCCACACTGCAGGTTTCCCAGCTCCCAGGCCAACGCACCTTTCATCTCATGATACACTGAGTCTTTATGCCAACCAGACACAGGGGCAGCAGGGGCACTTAGGCTTGCAAGGCGCACCGGAAATGCTGAGGTTGAGGCATCAAGACCAGGGTGCCCCATGGAAGCCAAGACGGGTAAACAGAAGGGCAGGAGTACTAGAGGTTCAAGGTCAACAGCTGTCACTGCCACCACTAGTCTCGGCCAAGCATATACTGTGTTCTCTCCATACCTTGATCTTTGTCAGATGCAAAAGGTCCTATTAGTTTACCGAGAGGACTCTGTGCCCATTCCCAGAGGAGAGAAGCCTCCAGGCGTGGCTAGACAACAAGACTCCTGAACCCCCTCCCCTCCCACAGTGCCTCCCGATTCTGTTACACTCCGCAGCCTGGGAATAGGGGGACCGGAGGGCTGGCTGACTCAGCCTGCAAGTGCTTAGAGATCTGGAGCTGAAAGGCTCCGCCGCCATTCAGCTAATGATTATTATTAACTCCGAATAGGCCTTGGCACAGCAGCCAGCTGGCGCAGGGAGGATGCCTGGATCTCCCACAGCGAGGTTTTAAAACAAGACCCACAGCAGCTATACACAGGGTGGCAGGGTGGGGACAATGAGAAAGAAGGGACAGGCCAGCGTCAGGGAGCGGAGAAGGGTAGTCTGCCTTGTGAAGGGTGGGGGGAGAGGAGGCGCAGGCTGGCACGTGACAGCAGCCTACCTTTGACGCAGCTGAAGAGCCAAGGTGAGGCTGGAAGACATCCCTAGATACAGCTCCTGCCATTCGACACCACGCCCAGCCACTGCTCAGGGTGGTTACAGGAAAGAGCCGGGCTTGGGAAGGATATTCGAACCCAGAAGAGTAATCTCATTACCATTCAGATTTGGATACAAAAACCATCTATATTTCTAATGTCCTCAAGGTTGAGTCTGAATATAATCAAACTTGGAATATAATCAAATTTGGAATCAAGGCTTAGTGAGCTTGATATGAAAATTTGTGCAAATGACACACAAATTTTTTGAAATCTGCATTTTTTTTTTTTAAAAACTCAAAACAGGCTGACTACTAGCAGCCTTCCCTAGCCAGGGAACAAGGGCAAAAAGGCAGCCATTTGCTGCTCCTGCAAGGCTTCTGCCTCCTTGCTGAGGAGCCCAACTATACCCCAGACATTGGGAGGTACAGGGAGGTGGGGGAAAAGCAGGCGTGGGGAGGAGGGAGCACACCAGCAGGAGGCATATGCAGCTGGTAGCCACTGAGATCCCAGCTGGAGGAAGAGCGCCCTGGCACTGAGGTCCAATGGGTGTCCAGCTGCTGCCCCAGGATGTGAGGGCAGGTGGTGATGGAGGGAGAAATGGAAAGACAGGAGGGGAGGGAAGTCCCCCCTACAATCTGGCCTGCCAGGAAGAAGGGCCCCCCACCTGGTGACTTACTCCCGATACTGCAGTCAGACCTGGCTAAGCAGGAGGAGACCACCTGTGCCCCCATCTCTACCCTGTGCCCCTGCCCTCCAGGCCTGCTGGTCAGAGAGGCGACAGCTGGGGCCCCTTCTTCCTGCAGAATAAAAATGACTCCCCCTTCCTCCCAGGGCTGGGAATAGACATCAGATGGCACAGCCCACGCAAACTGCCGGCTGTCAGCACGCCTGCCCGCCCATCAGCCCCCGCACCACCTGGGAGGAGGCAACACCTCAGGCAGGCTCAGGCTTTACGCATTGCCTGCTTGCTCTCAGAGCAAGCTGGTGCACTTTACCTGGCCCTCCTACCCTGCTGCAGATAGGGTGAGACCTCCAACAGTGGCCGTGATGAGAAGAGAGGAGATGGAATCCCTGGATGAAAGTGACCACCCTAGGTGTGACTCTCCTCCACACAGCCCCAGTAACCATTTCCTCCATGTTCACACCGCACTGGATGGTTCGAGAGGGAGAGACGGCAATGAAAGAGACAGGAACAATCACCCCTCTGCACAACAGGAGCCTCCTTTGGATGCTCGTTGTCTAGAGAGCTCCTGGGAGATGTAGTCTTGCCCAGGAGGAGCCCAGTGAGGTACACTGAGAGGACACTTCTGCCCCTGCAGTCCCCATTCCCGTACTACTGAATCACACTAACCTCCTAACTTCTGAGCGACCCACAGAGGAGGACCCGAATCTTCGGAAGACCTGGGACATCCAAAATACTGACATGTCAAAACGCCTCCCCGTACTCCTGGGAACTGGAGCTCCAGCCCTACACCCCAGGCCTCCCAGAGTTCCCTGAGAGCTGTATCTACCTGGCTCAGCAGCAGCTTTCCTGGCTCAGGTGTCCACAGTCCTTGCCATGATCTATGGAGGTCCCATCTCCCCGACTGAGCCAGACCACAGTTCACCAGTCTGGCATCCAGCCCTCACCACCAAGGGCGGTCTGGGGAATTACTTTCAGCTGCAACAAGGAGGGGTCTCTGCGGGGAAAAGGCCCACCCCTCATTCGCCAGCTGGCACCAAACTCAGCCCCCTCTTGAGCCAAAGAGCTGGCAAAAGACAACAGCTGAGGAAAGCTTTGATGACAAGGGGAGAAGGGCAATCAGGGAGACTTTGTTTTCCTTGCATAGAAAAACCCCACCCCACTTCCTTGACCCTTATTAAAAGCTTTGAAATAGCTCCACGAAGCTATGTGCTAAGGCAAGAACCTGAGCCCTAAGAAGGGCAAAGCATGAGATGCCCTGAGAATGGATGTCAGGAGAAGCAGCACCCAGGTTCTGCAGCCCTCAAACCTAGATCCTGACGTGGGCTAAAGGAAGTCCTTAGCTGGGCTAAGTAGCCCAGCCAAGAGCCATAGGCTTACTGAAGCCAATGCCCTTCTGCTCCTTTAAAACCTTTAAAGTGACTTTAGTGCCTTTACTATCTTGGAGTCCAGAAGACCCTCACCTGGGTCCCTTCTCCCCACAGTGCCTGACCCCTTCTGCCCTGGCCGAGGGTCCAAATCAGCATAGATTTCTGAAGGGCCCCAAGGACAGACCTGTCCCTACAGAAGAGTAAAGGGAGAATGAATGTAAGAATTATATCCCAAGTCTGCTAAGTGGTGCACATGGTCCAGAGCTGGGTGTTCTGTTACATCAATCTGATAGACACTGAATATTAGAGATGGAAGAGACTTAGAGATCGTTTAGAAACATTTCACAGAGAGAAAAATGAGTCTTAAGATATGGAACTAACCTAGGTTCACATAACAGAGCCTAAGAGGACATAACCCATAAACAAGACCCATGGGCTCTCTATATTATATCACACTGCTTTCTCAAAAGTGACCCAAATATCCATGGCTGCCATTCATAACTTATAGGAGCCCAACTCTTCATCAGGCAAACAAGCAAGAAATGACCACCAACACCATCACCACCACCACCACCCAATACTCTATCTTCCATCAAGGAGTGAAGGCTTCAGGACCAAGGTCTCCATCACCTTCCACTTGAACCCCGTACACTTCCCCATTCTGGTCCACTGAGTTATCCCTCAACAATCGCAGCTTGGGTTTCTGCGGCTCCTGGCCCAACTAAGAAGTGCAAAAACCTGACCACTGCTGAAGTGGGTCCCTTGTAGGTCACCAAAGGAACCACTGAAGTCCAAGATAAGTGTTCCATCTGGATTCAGAGTTGGAGGAATTCACATTTCCATTTTCTTCCTTGGCAAGTAGGAGCTGGTGATCTGGTGCATGATCACGAGGGCTGGATAGAGGGGCAGCGCCAGGCACAGGTACCAGGCTGCACCTTTGATCTGGGCCTGGAACCACACTGAGTACATGCTCAGCAGCACTGTCACTGTGGCCATCAGGTAGACCACCAGTCCACAAGTCAGATGGTAGAGCTTGAGGCGAGCCACCTTTGACACCCTGGCTGCCCGCGGACAGAGAAGGCAGAGCCCACACAGCGCCTGGCCACCAGTGGCCAGCAGTGTCAGGGCCCCTACCCAGCTGTGCCAGGACACCAGATGGGGTAGCTCACTGCGGGTCCTGCTGGAGATGATGAAGCCCAGGCCCAGGGCTGCAGAGAGGATGGCTAGAGTCTGCCCTGCCCAGTGGAGCCGGATCCGAGCCTTTCGGGAACAGAAGAAGAATGGGGAGTGCTCGGGCGAGAAGAGTAGGATGGCCTCAGCCATGCAGAGGCAGAACTGTGAACACAAAAAGAGGGCCAGTAAGCCTCAGGTCTGGCTTAGGGGCCTGAGAGAAAGGAGGTGCTCTCATACATCCCTACCAGGACAAAGGGTAGGGGCTAAAGAACTTCCTCCAAGACCCCCTGGTCAGCATTTCTGGGAACAATTGGGAATCAGCACTTGTGTGCAGGTCTCATCATTCAAGCTGACATTCCCCAACCCCAACCTCTACAGACAATGACTTCCATTTCGTGACCAGTGAAACAGCAAATGTTAAACTTACTCCTGAACTTTGAGAGCAAGGGAGGAGACAACTGGACAACACCCCTTCCACTTCCTCCTTTCAAGCCCCAGGGGAGAAATACCTTCCATGCCCTTCCACCCTTTTCAACCACCTGACCTTTTTTTTTTTTTCCATGTAAGGCCCAGCCCTCCACGTTTCCAAGTCCCATACGTTGCAGGGAAAGATGGGGTCCTAGCTGCTTCCCCACCTCCCTGTGCCTTAGGAAAGCTGACCCTTCTGAAGGCTGGATATTTCCCTAGGGGTGAAGCTAGACGTATCCAAACAAATCAGTTGCAGACAGAAACCCAAACTCACCGCCAAGGCCATGAATACAGGATGCCAGGAGAAAAGACCTAAGAATCAAAGAGAAGAGGCTGACGGCTGGGCACCATTGTTCCTGTCCCTGTAGCTAGCTGGAACCCAAAAAGTCTGGCCACAGGAGAAAGGTCAGGGTACCATCCCCAATCCTAACCGGAAATCAGGAACTCAGGGCAAAGCGGGGCAGGTAAGGGGCCTCCCCATAAGCATGCGCCAGTTTGGCGTGGGTTCCCCGTTCGGCACCTCTCAGCTGTCAGCCCAGTCCTAGAATAAACATCGCCTTCCTCCTTCACTTGTATCCTCTATCAGGGCCCCGGCTTCTGATGTCGGTTCGATCTGTTCAATCGTTTGCCCTTCCCCCACACAGCCAAAGACCCACCCTTCCAGGATCCCCCCGGGCCCCGCCCCACCAAGCCCTTAAACCCTTCCACGGTCTGCCCCTCCACTGCTCGGGGACCCTGCTCCACGTCTCCCAGCGCTCCGAAGCGCTGCCCCGCCCACAGCTCGGCTCCGCCCCCTTGCACGGCCCCGCCCCGCCCCGCACACTCACTGGTTCCTGGCCGGGACAGCACAGTCAGAAAGATGGTGAAGCCCAAAGCTACCAGGTGCGCCAAGATCCCACTGCCTCTCCGCAGCCAGCGGGTCAGTCTCGGCTCTCTTGCTGGGGCGGGAACCAGACCTACCTCCAGAGGCTGCATGGCCGTGCCGGGCCGGCCCGCACACTCCGGTGGGCAGAGCCCGTCTTCCGGGTTTGCGATTGCAGAGGCGGCGGCGGCTGCAGGAGAGGCTCCTCCCCGGGGACGCCGCCGGTAGTGCAGCGGAGTCGCCACAGCGCCCTCAGGGGGCGGGGGGAAGCGCGTGCGTCCGGGAGAGGCCCGCTCCCATGGTAGTCCATGGGCAGAAAGGGACCGGACACCTCCCAGCCCGCCTTCATTTGTATCTGTGTGTCTACAGGGCTTAAATCCCAAGCAGCCTGCGGAAATTACATTTGTGGCAACCAATTTTGGTGAAACCCCAAATCACATAGTAGGTACGCTGAACCAGGAGTGTGAAAGCAGTGTTTTGAGCAGCTTTCGGTAGCGCCGAGTTCCCCGGCTGCTCGCTCTCCTGTCATCTCCTCTTCTGTCTTGTTAAGGGAACAAGATTCCTCCCTGCCTAAAAACAAGGAGAATGAAAGGAGAGGACAAGGCCAAAAAACAGTGCCCTATACCTGGTGAATTCAGGTGTGAGGACCAAAGGAGGGAGATGCAAGTCCCCTCTCCTAGCTGCACAGCAGTTGTCCCCAGTGAGATAAATGGAAGAGCTAGGACACCCCCAGCCCTGCCGCCTCCTCAACAGCTGCTCAGCCCTGAGGAGCCAGGTGAGCCTGAGGGACCAGGGCATCCCACACCACAAGTTCTGCAAGTGATTCTATCCTTTCCCTTCCTGCCTCCAAAGCAGGTGTGGTTCAGCCTAAGGAGGCCTACCTGGGAGAGGCTCCGCCTCTTCCTTAAGAACGAACCCATAGGCTGTCCAGGAGAAATCAGGGACATCCCAGAGCAGTTACCAACCCAGCTCAAGCTCCCTAAGTGGTTGAGAAAATGAGGCTGCTGGTAAGAGGGAGGAAAATGCAGGAACAGTTGAAGCAGCTGAGACAATAATTCAGAGAGGGATGGAAGCCTAGGATCGCGGGAAGACCGGAGAAGGGCCACAAGCCAACTCCCACAGACCCTCAGCGCAAGGGTCCCAGAGCAGAGCCAGAGCAGCGGCCGTCCTCCCCCGAAGTCTCCCTTCCCAATGGGACTGGAGTAGTCTCTGGGGTCAAAATTCTGGGGAGCCTTGCTCATTCAGAGCCACACACCTCATCATCCTATCTGGAGAGAAGACCCTCAATGATACAAATCCCAGACATTGCCACACTATTTAAAAGGACCAAAAAACCAAAAAATTAAGCCTAAGACGTCTGCAGGCAAGCTATGGGAGCTGGGGCCTGGCTGCCTATCATTTCGGCCTCCCAGGGCAGGGCTGGGCACAGTAAGGACACTCATTTTTTTTACTTTTTCTTCCTTTTCTATGTTTCTGTTTTTATATTTTCTTAGCAGCAACAGAACAGGGAGACAGTCTTGAGGTATTTTAAAGAATTTTTTTTCTTAAAAAAAATAATATAAAGTTATAAAAAGCGGCAGCAGCCTGGGGCCCGGATCTGGAGGGGAGGAGGTGCTGGCGGCTCCGTTGCAGTGGGCAGGCACTTTCTCATTAATGGGCTTTTGACTGCAGGAAAACAAGAGGCAAGAAACAGGGTCAGGGTGAGGACCTACCAGTTGTCCTACCCAGTGAACTCTGTGGACTATAAGGGCTAAAGCTTGATTTCCTTCTGCTAGGCTGGTGAGAAAAACCAAGCAAGGGGGAAGATGAAGGCCAGCCCAAGAGGGGCCGCCTGGGTAGTGAAGTTGGAGAGCATATATGGTTTAGGCCTGTGCCTAAACCAGGACGGCATCCCTCCGTCCCACCTCCAGTAAGTCCCTCCTTGCTGAGATCATATGGATAGCCCATGGCATGCTACTCCAGGGATCCCACCAGAAGAGGCAAATAAACCTGGCTGCAGGCTTCACTGGAAACCCTAGGGAACTTGCCTGTCACCTGAAAACCTAGTGGTGAGCACATGTGCAAGGTGGGCATGCATGCACATGCGGAACCTCGAGTTGCACACCTGCCCTTTAATGCCCTGATTCCCAGGGGAAGAACCAATTAGTAAGACCAACCCACCCACCTTGCTGCTCAGCATGTTAGGCCACGGCTCAGGAACCCAAACTCCCTTTCCTTCAAGGGACAGAAGTAGCTCCAGTACCTGGAGTGAGGGCCAAAGCCAATTCAGAAAGAAGAGGCCCTTTGATTAAAGCAAAAGCAGGGGTAGAGAAGTGTGGTATCTCCTTAGTCCCAGGGAGAGGGCTGGGGATAGGGCAGGGTCCACCAGGCAAAAACAGGTTACCTTGTTAAGAGCTGACCTAAAAGGAGATAGTCCAGGAACTCTCTCAACTTCCCCTTTCTCCCCTTCCCTGCACAAACATCAATTTAGCACCTTCTCTGTGTCAGGTACCCACTGTGTACCCCACCCCCATCCATCTTCAGGGAGCTGGGCTGGTACCTTCAGTGTAGAGCACTTCTCCTCAAAGGCCAGGGCTGGGCCCGGCTTTTTACGGCGCACAGAGCAGGCCACATCGGCCGGGGCACTGGCCTGACAGTGCTTGGCCTTCACAGGCCGGCAGTAAGTGGCCAGGTTTTTCCGCTTCTTGGCTACCTCCTCCTCAGAGAGGCAGTTGGTCGGCAGGGCCTTGGCTGGGTGTCCAGCCAATCCCCGGTTCTCCAGCTGAGAAGCCTTGACCGGTGTGGGGGGCTGATGAGGGGAACCCCGACAGTCCAGGGGCCCTGCCCGCTTCACTCTTGGCCCCACTGTCCCGTTAAGCCCCATGCTCAGGGCTGTTTTAGTCTTGGCCGAGAGACCCCGGCAGCCAGAGGGTTTGCCTTTTCCAGTGGGCTCCAGGATGCAGGTCCGTTTGAAAGTGGTGGGGCCAGGGGATAACTTCCGCTTTCGAGAAGGGGCTTCCACCTCTGCCCCGTCCTTGGCTTTGGATGACTTGCTGGCCTTGGAAGGCGGCAGCTTGCTGAAGGACGGGGATGGCGTGTTGGCAGGCAGTGGTGAGGTGATAGCCTGGCTCCCGCCCATGCACTCCGCCTGGCTGCAGGCAGCTGCCACACTGGGGGAGCCTGCAGGGTAGCTGGGGACAAGGCTGTCCTTGGTCGGGGGCGTGGAAGCTGGGCAGGCAGGTCGAGGCGGTGGGCCTGGAAGGCGGGGGCAGCTGCCCATAGAGGATGGGCTCAAGGGAGCAGATAAGGGGGAACTGACAAGATGGGATGGAGGTTCAGCCGCTGGTGGGATCTTCCTGTAGCAAAAAGAAAGCTCTGCTGTGACTGTGAAGCAAACAAGAGGCCCTCCCCCAAACACGCACTAATCTCTCCGCCCCACCTAGAAATGGCCAGCAGAGCCTTAGAGTTGCTGCCATCTGCTGGAAGATGCTGGAACTGAGGGTTAAGAAGAAGGCACAGGCATAGAAAGGAATGAACTACTAGTGTACATGAACTAGTAGGAAAATCCATTAAGAATCTCATTTTAAATCTTGGTTTGGGTATCCGTTAACCCTCGTTACCCAAAAGGTACTGGAAGTGATGGATAAGCATCTAGATTCATCCTCAGGCCACCCATTCATGCCCTGCCTTAGCTGATCTGGCTGCTAAGTGTTCCCACCTCTTCATGCCACTCCCCATTTTGGGTCTTCCTGGAAAACAGCCAAGGCACACCTACGGAGATGTGTGAAGGATCAGGGCTTCTGAAACCCATGTATGCCTGGGGCCTGGGAAGGGGAGTTCTGGGCCCGAGAGACTCACTTCCACATGTGTGAGCTGAGGTGCCGTTCCAGCATGGAGCTGAGTGCCGAACAGAACCGGTCCAGCCGGCGGCTAAACACGTAGCATCCCGGGCTCACCAGCCGGCTCCCAAAGGTACAGAACTGGAGGCAGAAGGAAGGTATATAGTTCGTAGGGCCTGAGGAGCAGGAGGGCATCTGCACACAGGATCTGACCTCCTACCCATAATGTGGGCCAAGAAGGCTGGGCCAGCCGCCCCCCAGCCCCCTGCCCTAGGTCCTTACCGCCTGTGGCCGTGGGGGCCGGGTTGCATAATGGCAGTCAGGGGGGAGGTGGAGGTCGTCAGATGTCCCCTCCTCCTCACTCTCCTCACTGGAGGCCTGGGCCCCACCCCGGGGCAGGGGGAAAGGGAACAGGCCTGGGTCCCCATCACCACGGGGGCCTTCATCATCCAACTCACTCTCAGAGGAGGCCCGGGACCTGGAAGGGCCAAAGGGGATGTGAGGGCAATGTGACTGGTGTGGGGGTCAGGGTAGGGGTGTCCCTGAACCCACCAAGCTCAAAAAGCTGGGCAACAGGGCAGACACCCTGCCAGGCAATCGGAGGAAGACAGAGGGAAGGACAGGAGGAAAATGATAGAGCTCACAGAGTAAGAGACAGAGAGACCAGGGGCCACAGCCCCCCAGGGATTCTCTCCCCAGCCCCTTCACTTCCCAGCCCCTTCCTCCTCAGGGGCAAAATCTGCTCCAGATTCGCCTCGTCCAGAAAATCTTCCAAGTTTAACTGCACCCAGCTCTGGTCAGCCCAGTCAACTCTCTCAACCCCCTTCTTGCATCACATATTCCTGTGAGCCTGTGTGTGAGCTGAGCCTGTGTTTCGTGTCTGCCCCTCGTGCGACAGGCAGACACGCGTGTGTGTCTCCTTCGGCAAGGCAGGCTCTTCCCGGGGTCCAGCGTAGCCTCTGCACACGAAGGGGCCATTGAACAAATACACAGTAGGACTGCCTCACCCAGGACCATGACTCTTGCGGCTCCCCAGTTACAAGTTTTGGCCTGCTGGAGGAAGCTAGGAAAATGTTCGTGTCGCAGGTGTTGGATCTGGCACGCTACAGAGAAGCAGGGGTACTGTGGTATGCTTGGTTAGGAATAGAGGAGTCACCTGCTTCCACACCACTGCTGAGCCCCAGGTATCCACCCACGCTCAGGACCGAGTGAGTGCATCTTCTAGGACACTTTCTGAGCCTGTCTCCAGGGGTCCCTATGGCTTGGGGGCCAAGTATCCCCAGGTAAGGCGGAGCTGGATCTTGGACGTACCTGGGCAGTGCACAGTATGGGTAGGTCTGCTTGACACGAGCAGAGAAGGTGCTGCTCGGAGCAGCCCCCGCTGCCACAACCTGGACTGAGGAAGGGAGCTCCTGGGAGGGGCGCTCGAGAGCTTGCTCCTTGCGCCCTGGGCTCTTCTCCTTGGGGGACTCCCCTTTGCGGGAGTTGGCCTTCAGCTCTGCCACTAGCACATCAAAGTCCTTGGCCCGGCCCTGGACCTCCCGGCGCTGGTGTACAGAGTGGATCTAGAATACAGCAGGGTGGAGGGTTGGGGAGGGGAGTGAGCTGAGCAGGGGTGAGGGGCAGCAGTATGCTCTGGCCTGGGCAAGAGGAGAGAGAGGGGGTGTGAATATGCTTGCGGGTGTGTTTGCGTGTCTTTGTTTCACTCCCCCACGGTGCCGAAACCCTTCTTTGGCGTGGGGGGATCTGCAAGCCACCCCCTGCCTACCAATCCCACTTTGTGCCCACTAGGGGCAGCCTCCTCTCTCCTTCCCAGATGTGAGCCTAACCCTCATCCCTCAAGCTGAATCTTCAATAACATCTAAATTCCTCTCCTTGCCCAGGGAAGGAGAGGGCAAGTCCTGTGCCGTCCACCCTCATTGTGCAGTGGGAGTGGGGGTTACCTTGCAGGTCAGCAGACGGGTACAGATCTTTTTGGTCTCTGGATTTATTACCCCACACTGCCTGTTGAGGTCGCACTCCTTTCCTGTGGGGAAAGCAGTTTCAATGAACCTCAAGGCCATTTCCAGGAGGCCAATGGAAGGATCTAGCCTCTTCCAGCCAAAGGACTGGGAAGAACTGGGACTAAGGCAGAAGTGCCTCTAGGCCTCAGGTCTGGGTTCCACCTTCCAGAGAAACTCCTCTGGGCACCAACATCCTCTGCTGGGCGTAAGAACCATCCCTATCCCCATTCCTATACCAGACACTCATTTTGGTGACTTCAAGCCCAAAGTGGAGCAACACATATCAAGAAACAAAAGCAGCCACAGGCTTCTGAGATGCCAGAGAAACCAGCTGTGAGATGTGTCTGGTGCCCTGGATCTAGGTGAGAAAAGAGGTAAAGGTCAACTACCTAAGGGGAGGAAGAACTTCACCCCTTAGGCATGGGCTCCCTTAGCCTCAGTCAGGAGACCTGGGCTGCAGAGAAGCTTCCCAGGGAGCAAGCAGGTCGAGAGGTGACAGGGGTTCTGCACCCTGCCACCTATCATGGCCAGGCCCACCTTTTCCTGACCTCCCCACTGGGCCAGAGGACAAAGCAGCCCAAAGGAGTCCTCACTCTATCTTCCTGAGCCCCAAGACCACAACTACTCACGAGCCATTTTCCGGTGGGTTTTGGGGGGCAGCCTGGCCCCACCAGGCTCCTTTTCAGGAGGGCTGCCTTCGGTCCGGTGACTGGACCCCTCATTGGGGATTATCTCGATGCTCTCTCTGCCAGGAGGTTCTTTAGAAGGGGGAGCCATGGGAGTTTTTCCAAGGGAGTCCTTGGTGAGGCTGCCTGGCTGGCTAAGAAAAGCAGAGGGCGGGGCCACCCTGATTCCGTGTCCATCAGGCTTCGGGAGACTGGACATCTTCTCCAGATTCACCACAGGCACGAAAAGGCTACACATGGAGAGAGGGTGTTGGCTGGGGGGCAGGGAGGCTGGGCCTGGGGCCTGGACTCTAGCCCGCAGCCATCTCTTTCCCAGCCCTGGAACTTGGGTGGGCTCCAGCGGGAGTGTGAACTATGGGAAAAGGAGACCCCACATTCTCTGGAATGCATGGAAGGGAGCTACAGATCGGGTGGCTGCCTCTTGCTGTGAACACTATCCCTCGACCCAGGGCTGCCTCCACTGGTGTCAACCCCTCCCTGGAATGGGGTCAAGACCAGTCTTAGGGAGTCTCTAGCCTCTCCTTACCAGAGGTTGTCCTTCTGGGTCTTCTCAGGAGGCTGGTGGCCACGGTTCCGGGAACCCTGGCCCTTCTCCCTGGAGGAGGTTTTGGTGGAACCTTGGGCCCTACAAGCTGGGCCCTGCCCATTCACTACATGGCATTTCTGAGAGCTGGCAGGGGCTGGAGGTGGGGGTGGGGCCCGGGCGTAAAGCTTGCTGAGGGGCCCATGTCTTCTTTCTGTCACCAGGAGGTGGAAAGAGTAATCGAGGTGAGTGGTATCAACTGCCTCCTTCCCCAACTTCCTCCTTCCCCAACTTCCTAATCCTGCCCATAGACTCACATTAGAGAATCTGAGTTTCCAGTTTAGATTGTAAATTTGCCTCTTTCCCATTCGAATTTAAGCCTTTAAGACTCAAAATTCTAGACCCAGCTTCCTGAACCTCTTAACTCCTCCCTTAACTCCACTGGATGCTAGAATTTTGTTCAAACAACAACCCTGACCCCTCACAATGCTCTGAAGCCACCCCCAGGACCTCCCTATGTCCAACACCACCCTCCATTACCCCACATGACCTCCCAGCTGACCCTGTCTTCACAGTTCCATATTCCACCTTCCCCTGTCCCCTCTGTCTCCTCCCTAGGATTCCCCTCACCGCAGTGCTTCTGGAAAGCTTGAGGCTTCACCACTTGGCTGCAGTGGTTACACACAACCAAATAGAAGTCGTCATGGGCAGGGCAGTGCCCGAAGATGGACATGTCTGCAATGACAGAAGCCCTTATCACTGGGGCCGGGATCCCACAGTTTCTCTGTAAGATTAGAGAGCACTCCCATCCCACCACTCAGAAGGCGCTTCACCTCCCAGCTGATGTGACAGGCTTTATGCTGGATGCTCCCAGCTCCCAGAGTTCAATCTAAGCAGTCCCAGAGTATATACACTTTCAGGTGAGTGGGCAATCACCCATGATTAGGATCTCCAACAACAGGTCACAGGAGCCAGGGCAACAGGCTGACTCAGACCTATCAAAATGAGGATCCCCAGACCTGCTGCTTCAAGTAGGCCACCTCCTTCTAGCATGTGATGGAAGAGGGGAGGATCTCCTGTCTGCCCTGGGTCCCAGCCCTAATGTGTGTTGACTCCCACCTTCTTTAATGAGGGTCATGGCATCCAACTTCTTTGAGTTTTTGCTACTCTCCTCCAGCTCAGCCCCTAGAGGAGAAACACAGCTCAGAAGGACCACCCCCTTCCCAGAAGCCCCATCTCCTACCCAAGCAAGGCATGCAGCCTGGCAGTATGAAGCCCACAAGCTCCTGGTGCTGAGGACCACCTGGAGAACCTTTCAGTGGGTCATTCTCAAGTGCCCATTCTTCCTTCACCTGCCACCTTTGGAATGAGCTGGCCCCATCAAGAAGAATCCAGCCACCTTTCTTACGGATCCTTCACCTCAAGGTGCAGTTCAGGGTTCCACTGCTGACTAGCTGGGTGATTGTGGGTAAATATCATCTCATTTCTGGGCCTACTTCCCCATTTAAAGAGGAAACAGTCCTTAACAAATTTTTCTATAGATCCCTGAGACCCCTCTTAAGATTTCTCAATGGGTCCTTTCTGCGACTCTGTGGCATCCCAAACACTCTCCCAGGTGTCCACCCCTATGAACTCAATTTTGCTCCACCTGGGTTACCACAGCATTATCAAAGTTACACCCAGCTTCTTGGGTCCTACACTGATAGGATAGTCACAAAGCAGAGAAACTGCTGTCTTTTGGCCTTTTGGCATCTTCAGAATCTCCTTGGTCAGCCATGCAAGCCCCTCCTCTTCTTAGGGAGGCTTTTGGCAGGGGTTGCCCTTGTACCTCAGTTTCTGGTTTAATGACAAAAACATCTTAGCTGTGCAAAACAGCTCTTTCCCCATCCCCCTACCTTACTCCTCCCCCCTTCCTCCTCTACGCCCCCTCCCTGTCCCTTGGAAAAAAAAATCAATTCTGAGTCACCAAACCCGTCTGACTCCATTTCCGGTTCTCAATGCACCCAGACCCTGACAATGGCCCCATCCTTGCCCACCCAGCATGGGGCAGTCCCAGGGTGGCCTGGGCTCCCGCTTAGGTCTGCTCTCTGATGCCCACTAACAGATAGGCCCCTTTCTAGGATGAGAAGATTGTTGACAGTCTTACATAATAACCAGATATGAGGGGTGGTGGGTTAGGCATGCAAGAGACAAGGGGCAGCTCCCACTCTTCCAAGTCCGTTAAATGCAATGTAGGGAATGATGGTGAGAACCGAGCTGGGAGTCAGATGTCTCAGAGGAGAACAAGTGTCATTAGAGACCCCTCCATGCGGTCTCCTTCTCCACCTCTTCTCACTTGAAAACTTCTTCAGGGGCGTGATGCCTGCTGTCACCCCCAAAGGCCACGAGGCCAGGTGTCCCCTGGGGCCAGGAGACAAAGATCAGAAGAAGGGGCTGTAGGCCCACTCACTAAAGACACTCAGGGGCCTAGAGAAGGTGGGAGTCAGAGGAGAGAGCCAAGAGGCTGGGCAAGAGGCTCGCGAAAGGACGGAGGTTTGAAGGCATGGATGGATGGACCGGAGGATGGAGGGACAGAGGGAGGATAGATGGATGGACGGCCGAACTAATGCGGAGGGGGTGGGGGTCTAAAAGCACTGCAGCCGGCAGGCAAACGCCAAAAAAGAGCAGGAGATGTGGGGCAAAAGACGAAGGAACAAGAGGGATGAGGAGGGGGGCACAGAAGTGGGGTGCGTGGGAAACACGTGGAGAGGACTGTTGCGGATGAGGAAAGCCGGAGGCAGGTGCAGGAGGGGCGGGAGATGGAGACCAGCAGGCAAGGAGAAAGATAAAGGCAAGTATATGTGGGGGCAGATATTGGGCACTGGCAGAGGCAGAGGTGGGCAGGGTGGGCTGCGAGCGGTAAGACGGCGCTAGGACCCGGAGGCGCGAAGGTGACTGAGCGGGCGGGCACTAGGACCCGGCGGGTCCTTTGTTTGGGGGGCCGGTGAGCCGGACGGCGGCTCCTGTCGGCGGCTCCCCTCAGCTGGCGGGGGCCCGGAAGGGGGGAGGGGAGATAGTGATGGGGTCCCTGGACTCCAGGGTGGCTTCACTCACCGTCGGCTGCGGGCAGGTCGGCCCGCTCCACCCACGAACTCCAGCTCTGTCCCGCGAAGTCATCGAGACTCGGCACCCGCCGCTCCAGAGCGGCCATTGCTGCCGCCGCGCGTTCACGCACCGCCATCACCGCCACGGACGCGCGCCCGCCCCGGCGCCGCCGCCGCGCGGCCCCCTCCCTCCCGCCCAGCCGCGGGCACGCCTCCCCTCTCCCCCCTACCTTTCCCACTCACTCCTTGCGCAAGCGCAACACAGGTTGCCTGTCCCCTCCCCCCACGCATTGCCTTCTGGGAAATGTAGTCTTAGAGACGGCGCTATTGCCTATCGAGCATGCAGCGAGAGCCCTTCCGAAATGCACAATTGCAGGGGGAAAAGAGAAGACCAAAGCCCCAGGATCTCCTCTTTTAACCCTTGTGCACGCATTCTTTGTGCTACCAGTCCACTCTCCCAAGCTCACTGCACAGCCCCAAACCTCTCTGCCCAGACGCCCCTCTAAGCCATGCGTCCGCCAGCTGGCTGGTGCCCCTTCCCGGGCTGGCGGCCACGAAGCGACTCCGCTCCCCTGTAGATCGAATAGGGTAGGTGCAGGGAGGTGGGCGCTGTGAATCAGAAGGGCAAGGGGAGGGAGTCTGTAGGATGTGCTGAAGGACACAGGGGTTGGAGTGGGGGAGGGCCTCGGCTCCCGTGTCTTGCCTCCTCTGTGGGAAACCCACACTGCCTTGATGCAGAGCAGAGGATTGGAGTGGCGTTGTCTGGGTTTGGGAGGACTTGGCTAAGCTGACCGAGATCACCTGTCAGGATGACAGAAGGCTATCTCCGAGCCAGAGCCAGCCCCGGAACTGGGGTGGCCCCGAGGCTGCTGGTGTTTGCAGCATGTTTGCTGATCGTCTCTCTCCTCCTGAGAGCTGCGATCGATAGCCTGTACCGCCTCTTCCCAAACCCTGGCTGGACCCTGACTCCATCCATCACTTTGGCTTCTTTTTCTAACGAATATTTTCTCTGCTGGAAGGGCTGCTACCGAATCCTCCGCATAGGGAGACTGCTTATCAGATCTGTCATTTTCCTTGCTAAGGTCTGGAAAGTACCTTAATCAGCCACCTCTTTTTTCTTCTCAGCTGATACCATTTCTTCCTACTGTCACACAATCAAGAGACAAAAGTCTGCCTCCTTCTTCCCCCCAATCACCTCAGAAAAGAAATACTAATCCTTTTTTCCCTTCTCAACACCTCACACTTAACCCCATACTCATCCCTTTAGCTAAGGGGAAACCAAGTTTGGAAGCAAATAAGTCAAGGTCTATGACTTTAAGACCTTAGACTTTCTTATTTTCATTCAGGGAAGGTTTAAGTACTTCAAGGATAATCTCGGAGGGTAGAAGCTCTTAACCTGAGAATCATAGATGATCCCTGGGAAGTCCAGGAACCTGGTGAAATTGAATGTAAAATTGTGCCCACATGTATTTTTCTAGGGAATGTAAATGTAGTGTGAGGCTGTCTGAGGAGGGATAGAGGTGCAAGTTTGTTCAGCAAGAACCTTATAGTTAAGAGAGCGAAGCATATGGCCCTTAACTCCTGACAGGAAGCTTGTTTGGGTCACAGATGGTAGGAGAGCAAATGGAAACAACATTGTGGAAGCCACTACCTCTCACCTTTTGAGTTTGCTCCAAATGTGCTAATGAGTCTCTGGATTAATTGGGTGCCACCAAAAGAGGAGATGTCACCAGACTGGGACCTGCCAGGAACAACTGCTCAGCCAGGAGACTCTATTGCTTGGGGTACAGAGTGAAGAGGAATGGAATGATGTCTTGGTGGAAATGCTGATATTTGTCCAAGAACTTAAAGCAAGGGAGGAGAAGAGAAAAAAAGTCCCCAGAAGGGCTGCAGTCTTGGCTCCTTCATCGCAAATACTCACAGCACTGTTTATTCAAATGTGTAATAACAAGCACCAGAAAACAACATGCAACATTCTCCCCCCACCCCTGATCTGCAATCCCAGAAGTAGAAGACTCCTGACCATGATATTAGAGGGAACTCACGTCCAGGAAAGGTCCTAAGTGGGCACCCTGGCAGGGTTAGAGTCTACTGGGGCAAAGGGCAAGTGCCCTGCTGTTGGCCTCCCGCAGTAGCTGGGAAACCAGACAGCTTCTTCTACCTCAGGCCCCACTAGGGAAAGGATTGATGCCAGCCCTGGTTGAAGAGGACATGAGTCCCATGAGGACAGCTCAGCCCTCTGCACTTGGCCCAGCCCAGCCCCCTAGAGGTAATGAGGTGAAGGGGCCTTTCCTCTTACGGTGGCCATGGAGAGAGAGGCCATAGCCTACATCAAGGCTCTTCTGGCCGAGAACAAGACAGCCTCTTGAGGAGAAGGAGAAAGAGCCTTCTTTGCTCTCGGGAAAGTTCTGGGCTGGGAGTCCTTGGCAAGAGTGAATATACCCCCCTTTCCCTAGCTTCAGGGCCAGTTGCTAACTTCAGCCCCCAAATGAGAACAATTTATTCAGCACATTTCAAATAAATTATAAATACAGACATAGAATCCAAACAAAGTTCCAGTAGAAGCTGCTCACAGACCCCCACAGGGGCTGGCCTGAAGACATGAAGGTCACCCCTTTGTTCTCTGTGTCCCTGAAGCCATAGGCAAAACTGTCCCCCCTTGTCCTTGAGTAACCATGGGGACAGCTCAGGACAGAGAGAGAGTTTCAGACTTAGACATACTCTCACCCCATCTCCTTTCTTCCCGCCTCAAATCCCTTCCTTAAAATCTAAAAAACAAAATGAAAAACTTAATTCTTTCACTGAAGGACTCTGGAGCATTTGGGGATATAAATCTCACACTTCCCCTGTCAAGTGGGGAAACTGACCCAAAGAGGAAATGATTGGTCTGGAGTCAAAGGTCCCGACCCACGGGTACCCCGGTAATGCACATGTTATTATACTATGGATGGTGTTCAGGGAGGTGAGGAGGTCGAAGGGGTTGACTCAGTCCTGAGGAAAGATTGGCACAGGGCACAGTCACCTTTGGGATGCTAAGTGGGCCAGTTGGCACTAAATTGGAAAATGGCTGCATTCGTACCTCTTCGTCCTTCCCTGGGCAGCCCTGTGGCCAGGGCGAGTTGAGGTGTTTCGAGCTGGGTAGGAGGTGAATGGTCCTTACCCAGGGAGCACTGACTCTTAGGCCTTGGGGTCCAGAGAGGGACTGAAGGAGGTATCAGGAAGAAGAGACACACCAAAGACAAATATGGAACTGGGTCCCAAAGTGAAGAAGCACCAATAGCATCGGCCTGCCCTGGACTGGGGAGGAGATAGAGCCTGGGAGACATGAGGACTCTGGGGAGGAATGGTAGGGCAAAGGGAGAGGGCACATCCTTTTGTAAAGATGAGAAGGGCAAATATGAATGAAGGATTACAGAAGGAGCAGGAAAAGAAAATCGAGCAGGGAGTAAGGAAGAAATGGGCCCATCCATCCATCTATGTCCTGGGGCTCTGGGGCAGCTTAGCCTCGTGAAGGTCCTTTGGGCCCTTAAAAAGCCCTTGTCTGGCCCCACAGGAATAAAAGGAAGGCCTGGACAGACTTCAAAAAAGATCTTGAATGCCTCAGACCCACGAGGCTGGGGAAGGGAGATGGACAGAGGGGTTGGGGGAAGGAGGGTGGGTCCTAGACCCCACATCTTATGTCCCAAGTGTGAGACCAAGCCCTAGAAGGACAGGGAGGAAAGTAGGAGGTTTCTAGCATAAGTAGAGTTTAGAGTGTTGGTTGGAAGGACCCCAGCCTTGCGGGTGGGAGGACTGAAGGGATACAAGAAACTGATTCTGCCTCAAGTTTGCAGGCTTTGGTTTCTTGAAGTTGCAACTTAGTTACAATTTATCTGCTCCTGGCTGAGTCCAAGCCTCATCAGAACCCTCTAAAGGGCTGTTTTCTAGGCCAGTTGGGCACTGTCATTCAAACATGATGGACCCTGTGGGCAACCAGAGGCCAGAAAAGATAGTGGGAAGCACACTGAGCCCTGGGCTGACTGGAGATCAAACACAGGGACTAGATGACAGCCATTGGGGAGGGGTCACCATGCCACTGCTGGGGCTTCCACACAAGGGACAAGGGGGAAGGCTGCTCATTGATTTCCCTTCCCTCCACTATTATTGAAGCTGGACAGGTTGATATAAAGGTAGCTGCTAGGAACCAGTCTCAGATCTCCAGTTTTCTGCTCCCAACCCTTTCCTGCAGCACAGGTTGGTTCTGAAAGGCTGCGAGAGCACAAGTGAGACCCCAAGTCAGATGCCTGGGTCCAGGCAGTGGACAAGAAACACTGAGTTCCTGCTATCCATGACTCCAGCAAGAAGAGGGATAGGAAGCCACTGGGAGGGCTGCCCAGGTTTCCAACAGCTGACACCTGCCCATCAGTGTCTCAAAGCTCAAAGCCCAGAATGATGGGGGAGGGGAATTGGACGAGGAGGAAGAGGGAGGTCCTGGAAGCCGGAGGTGGTTGAAGAGGTGCTGTCCAGTTCGGGAGTAGCCAGGTGGGGGCTGCTTACTGCTTTTCCACAGCTCCCTGCTCAGCTGCGCTCTCCTGGCTAGGACCCTGGCCCTGGTCCTGGCCCTGTCCATGCCATGGGGTCTCCTTGAACACAAACCAACAGTTCCCAGCCCACAGGAAGAAGTTGATAAAGCCGAAGAGCTGCAAAGACATCAGGGGAGTTTGTGAGAATAGTAAGGGGAACATCATGGGGACAAGGACGGGGGAGTTCCTGTGGTGGTAGTGGGGGGACAGGGAAGAAGCACAGAGGGCTAGAAAGACCAAAAGACACATAACTGGATATAGAGGCAGGGTTCAAGGCCATCATCCATTAAGGGAATCCCTGGTGAAAGTGTCTAACTTTGTCCACAGCATGCACCCAAGATATAGCTTGGTCACTAGCAGAATCTGGACTAGAGCAGAGCACCATGCAAATCACAGCAAGGAGCCAAGGGTCAGCTGGAGGCGCTTCCCACAGCACAGGTGGGGCCGTGTTAGGAGCACCTTTTGCCAGGTGGGTGTGGCAGGAGCTGTCCAAGGTGCTCCTTCCCCAGGACCAGGGACCCAGCCAGGGCTATATTCAAATATTTATCCAAAATATTTTAAAACCTAACAGCAGGAAGTAGTTAGAGGAAAGTGTGCCGATGTCTCCAATTAACTTAGTAATGCATTAAAAACAAGATGAATACTCAGACATAAAAACAAAAGGTGAACTAATACCTCTTGTATTAACCTGGATGGAACTGGAGACCATTCTTCTAAGCAAAGTTGCACAAGAATGGAAAAGCAAAACACCACACACACTCACCATTAAATGGGAACCAACTGATGAACACTTACGTGCACATATGGGAATAACATTCATCAGAAATCCAGCAGGCGGCGGGGGGAGAAGGGGATGGGTAAATTCACAACTAAGGGGTACAATGCACACTATCTGCGTGATGGGCACACTTATAACTTTGAATCAAATGGTACTAAGGCAATTTATGGAACCAAAATATTTGTACCCTTGTAATATTCTGAAATTAAAAAATATATAAATAAAAAAATGACAAAAAAACCAAGATGGATTGATGGATGAAGAGGTGAATAGATATGTGATAAAGCAAGTCTAGTAAAACATTAATGGCACAGTCTAGGTGGTGAGTATGTGGGTGTTCACTGTAAAATTCTTTCAACTTTGCTGTACATATGAAAATTTTTACAATAAAATGTTGGAAGGAAAAACCCATCAGCAGGGTTGTAGCAGGTTTCAGAAGGCTTCCTGGCGTGCCAGCCATTAAACATTTCAGTTGTGGGCCTTGGGGAGGTCCAAGTCATTTTCAGAGCAGGGCTGAGGTGGCTGGGATGATAGGCAGCATTCGAGAAGCTCAAGGTCTCAGCTACGTACCAGCCGATATGGGCGTATTTCAAGGTCCTAACAATTGGGATGGCCAACCATGTGCACACCAGCTGGGCCTACCAGTGTCCCAGAGCCCCTTTCCAGTCTGGAGGGCTAAGCAGCAGTGAGCCCCTGCTCCCTCACTATGGGTCTGCTCCCATCTTGGAGCTCAGCCACAGCCCTGTGCCCCACTTCGTGTGCTCACACGTGCAAGCGGGAGGCAGCACAGACAGCATGCCTAGAGGTGGGGAGACAAGAAGGGAAATGGGAGGCAGAGTGCAGAAGGAGGAAGGAACAGGAGGCTAAATGGTTCTTGGGTTCCCCTCATCCCACACGTCTTCTCAGGGTCAGCCAGGGGCCAGCAGCCAGCATCATGTGCAGGGTAGGCGCCAGCTACAGGTGCAGGGGATGTCAGCTCTGGTGACACTCTCTCTGTTCCTCTCAGCACCTGCTGGCCAGGACAGGCCTGGGCAGTTGGGATAGTACTGCCCCACCCCAGACCCCTTCAGTGGCTGCAGTCTCACCACGGAGATGTTGGCCAGTCCCATGGAGGGCGTGGCCCCGGCACTGCACACTGCATCCTCTCCATGGCACACGGACATCGCTGCCGTCAGGCTGGATGGCCGTGTGGCCCCCTTGACATCAGTCAGGCCCTTGCCCCAGGCAGCTGCTGCTACCAGCCAGAAGAAGGTGAAGGAGACAGTCACACAGAAGTCCTGGGAGGAGCAAAGTGATGGGAAGTACACTCAGAAAGGCCCTATGAGTCCCCACTTCTTTTCCTCTTTTCCTCTTGCCCTGATATAGAATGCAGGGGTCTCAGGAAGCCACCTCTTCACATCCTACCCAACACCTAGAGCCCAGGTCATCAGCAGAATCAGGGGACCCAGACTGTCCTGAGGAATCTGTTCACTGCCACCAAAGCAGTCCTGCCACTCAAGCTGCCCATGCCCTCAGATCCAAGGTCAGGCAACAATGTGCCAAATGGCATCTGCTGGTCAGCCTCACCCCAAAACTCATTCGCCCCGAGAGTGGGGCCCAAACTCCCAGCTTTTCTTTTGGTCACCATTGCTCAGCTACAAGTGGTGGCAGAGGGTAGACTGCAGAGGCAAATGGGGTGCCCTAAGGTACCCCTTCCACCTTGCACGCCTGGAATAGGGAAAGACTAAAGAAGAAAAATATTAATAATAGCTAAGACTTATTGAGGCTAACTATGTACCAGATACTTTTTTTTTAAAGACAGGCAAGAAGATTCAGCCAAGATATACCAGATACTTTACATGCATTCTCATTTTATCACCAAAAAAACCCTATAAGGCAGGTATTATTTTATCCCCATTTTATAGTAGAAGCAACTGATTCAGAGAGGCTGAGTACCTTGTCCGAGATCACACAGCTAGTAAGGATAGCGCTGGGATTTGAAACCAGGCAGTCTAACTCCAGAGCCTGCTTCTTTATGCTGCTATTGTGCCTCCTGTGAGTAGGAGCAAGCCACAGGGGGTTGATAGAAGCAGAGGTTCCATATTTCCCTGTGTCAGGGACCCAGGAAAGCCACTGTGTATGTCCTCCCCTCCAGCTGTGACCTCAGCCCCTAATAAACATCTCCTCAGTTTCTCCACCCAATTCCTTCTGGCCGTGCTCACTCACCACCAGCGGAAAACGCTTGTTCTCCGCGTAGAGGTTGTGGAAGCGTAGGTAGAGGACTAGGGCAGCCATGGTGTAGAAGAAGGAAAAGATGCCAAGGGTCACAAAGAATTCAGCAGGGGCAGAGAAGTCCCCCATGAGATGCATGGTCTTGGAGGTGGAGTCGTCGTCGCAGAGGGGCATCTCATACTGGATCCGGTGCAACCTGGAGGTAGCAGGCGAGGACATCCTGAGCTCAAGCACTCCTCTTTCTCCCTGCCCCAGAAGTAGTCCTGGGCTAGTTCTCACCCTGAGACTCTTACAGAGCCAAGAAAGGGCTGGGTCATGCAGGAATGAATATTTCTGGAGGGAACCTTGCAGTCAAGACAGGTACTTTCCAGAGATTCCAGTCGAACCCTCAGCCACCACCCCGCACTCATCCACCCTGCCCAGACATATATTTCCAAGTATCTCCGGGGCCCTTTGGGTCACCACACAATATATGTAGTTCTTCTCTTTTGGGTAGCCAAACCACCAGGCAGATCAGCTTCATTCTGCCCCTGAAAAGCACAGGCCTACAGTGGCCAAGTTAAGGTTGGAATCACCCATTCTCCGGCCTTATTTAGGCTCTCCAATGAGACTATATTGGACAAAATAAAGAGAAAACCACAGCCTATTATGTACAAGAGACAGTTAATCTAACTTAGGTGCTGATACCAGAAATTTCTGAAAAGCTAAGCCCTGCTGCATTCTTCTCTGAACATTTAAGCTCCCCACTCCCTAAGCTCCCAAATACCCAGAAAAGAGTATTCTTTTCTACCTCCTGGTCAAGGTGTGCCTCCTTGTATTCTGGTGGTACCAGGTGAGCATCCCACATCAACTCTTTAGTTCCTTACCTTCAAGACAGAGACGAAGCTGCCGAGGGTCAGAGAGCCCTGCCCACCTTGCCCAGACCCTTGTACGCTTCCATCCCAAACTGCATGGATTCTTTCTGTCTGAGTGGATGTGACCTGCTATTGCTTATCTATGGACTGGGACATTATTATAACAACGATCTGTGCTTCCCTTATGTTTTTCTCTGGTCAGTGTGTCTTAAATTGCAAAAGGGCAGAAAGGACCCAAGTCTTAGAATTCTGTTTGAATCTGGAGTGGCACACAACAAATGGTCTTTAGTTTCCGGAGGAGGAAGAGACCAAGCAGGTCCTGCCCATCCAGCGAGAGAGGCTGTGCTGGGTCAGGACTAATGCAGGCTCACCTGAAGGGATAGCCGAACGAAACAATGATGGCGCTCACGTCCTTGGCTTCATTGTTGCAGCGAACCAGGGCTCCTGTCTCCCCGCTGTAGGAGCCGCAGGACCCGAAGGCGAAAATAGCAAAGAGCTGAGAGAGAGTGAAGCCTCTTTGAGAGTCAGAAGGCCTCAGCTGGCCAAGGTAATGAACCACCCCCTGACTTTCAGCAGGTGCAGACATTGAGGGTGGGAGTTGGAGGGAGTGAGGATTCCCTTTAATCAAGTTCCTCCTGGACAGAGACCCATGGTTTCCATTTGTCTTCCAGCTTCAGGGTGCTGTGTTCATTGCACAGCGTGCTGAACTGAATAGCCAAACGAATAAGGTTGACTTTGAGTAGTGTCTGAGAGGGAGGGAGATGAAGAGACAGAAAATGAACAGGGCATGACCTTGGGGACCACAGGTAGCCTCCTTAAGATGATGACTAACACCGAACCTCTGCAATTCAGGCTTTTGAAAACTTCCAGCTCGAAGCTAGACTTGAATTTCCTCCCCAAGGAGAGGAACCCTCAGAAATAGATTTCCCTGCACCAATGTAGATCAGGCATGTCTGGAATGCTTTTCATTTCTCCTCTGATCTACTCATCTGATCTTGTTTCCTTGTTGCTAACTTCCAGTGGTTTCCTGCCTCTGTGGAGGTATAGCTGGAGGTGACAACTTCCACCAAGAAGGGGCCATGCTGCTGTCCCATAGTACTGCCAGCCTAATTCCTCTTCCCCCAAAGGCACATTTCCTTCCAGCAATAGCGCTGGCTGGGCCAATGCTGACGGTCCTGGCTGGAGCCCAGAGGAAAGTACCCTCAACTTCCCTTATCAATCTACTCTTTCCCCACTGGTGTTTCCCTTTGTCATCTGTTGATGCTGCCATTTCTCAGTGTTAAGGACCAGAGGCATTTCAGATAGCTTGAATTGTTTTCTTCTCCAGCTGTCATCACATTTTATGACACCTCTTGTCTTGAGTGAAATAAAATTTCCTCATCCCATGATTTTCAAATTTCTTTCTGGGAAACGTGCTTTAGTTAGAAAAGGAGGTGAGAAATTGGAAACTCTCATCTCCCACATCATCTGCTCAGGCCCAGTTTCCTGTGCACTTACCTTTGGCTTACACACAATATAATCATTCTTATTAAGCAGCGAGCTGATCACGTTAATCGTTCATTTTTTGTACGTTTCTCCATGACTCAGTGTCTTGGACATCAAGCACCTAGAAGACAGCTTATCTACACCCCAGTCCTGTATCCAGAGTCTAGAATAGAGTTGTATGCACTTTATTTTGCTAATGCTTGTTAGTGTTATGGAGTGAAAAGGGACTTGAATTAGGAATCTGGAATTCTTGGCTCGAGTCCTGGCCCTGTCACTAATTAGGTGAGCTCTGATAAGTCACTCTGCTCTCTGAGTCTCAGTTTCCTCATCTGTAAAATAAGGGGTTTGAAGTAGATAATCTGGAGACCTTTTCCAGCTCTGGAATTCTCTCACTTTCTGAGGGTAACGCCATCAGTATGTTCTTGGCTGGGCTTTCCAACAGCTGTGCTCTGCCCCTGGGAGGTGTCCAGTGCCACTGCCCCGCCTCGCATCGCCTGGCCTGGCAGATCTCCATGCTGGAGCCATTGACCTCTCTCTAAAGGTCATACTGGACATCTCTCTGTTTCCAGGAGTTTTATTCGAGACCAATGAGAATTGTCTCCATTTTTGAAGACATCCAGAAAAGAAGACAGTTTAATGCCTCCAATGCCTACATGACCTTCTCACTTGAATTAAATTATGGAGGCTGTTAGAGCCCTGTCTGCTCACCTCTTGACGGAGGTGGAGAGAAGTCACTCGAAGCCTCTGCATCATTACCCTTTACGTACTCAAAGTTGCCTCATTGGCCTAACAGTGGAACTTCTCTAGCTTTTCCTCGCAGGAATTCTCTAATCTTTTGTCAGCTCTGTGTCTCTCTGATTCCTCTTAGAAGTTTCTTTATTCCTCTCAGCTTCTGGTGCCCAGAACTGGACACAATTAGGGTGTCACATTCTAGGAAGGGCAGCACAGTTGGATATATTTTTACCCATTGGCAGTTAGTCAGCAAATGGCTCCTTGCAGGTTCCCTAAGAAAGTAAGTACTCACAACTCGGGGGCAGTGAATGGTCAGTTATGGTGCCTTCTTTTCACCAGCACTCTATTGACAGGCACTCCTGAACATGTACAAAAAAGATGACATTTATTGAGCATCTACTATGTCCCAAGCACTATTCTAAGCACAATTATTTAACAGTGAACAAAAGGGAAAAAAAATTTCTGTCCTCATGGAGCTCATACTCTAAAGCTGCACTATCCAAAATAGTAGCTACTAGCCAAGCATGGCTATTTAAATTCATTAAAATAAAATTAAATTAGAAATTCAGTTCAGTCATGCTAGCCACATTTCAAGTGCTCAATAGCCGCATGTGGCTAGTGGGTACTATGGTAGACAGTGCAGATTATAGAACTTTTCTATCATCACCAAAAGTTCTGCTCGTCTAAATGTTGGTCTTGAGGTTCTGACAATCCCGAACCCTGCTTTCTGATTCTTCAGAAGACAAAATATGCCCATAATAACTTTAGTATTAACTTTTCTCTTCTATTCTGATTATTTTAAAGTCAGGAATTTCTAAACATCTTACATATATAATAATTATTTATTTACCAGAATATATGTTTAAATCTGAACACTACACAGCCAGTTGGTGCCAGATAACAGAGAGTTTGCTATGAAAGTGCAAAATGGGAAAATCTGAGGGGAATTGCACAGATTCACAGAGCGGCAGAACAAAAGAGATCTCAGAGATTATCAAGCCCAATGGTCTCATTTCACAGAGATGGAAACTGAAGCCCCAAAAGGTGATGTGACTTTCCCAAAGTCACATTTAACTAATGTGAGAGCCAGGCTTAGAGTTCACATCTCCCGATTCCCTGTCCAGTGCTCTTTCCTCTTCATTCATTCATTCAACACTTTTTTTTAGAGACAAGGTCTCACTCTGTCACCTAGGCTGGAGTGCAGTGGCACAGTCATAGCTTACTCCAGCCTCAAACTCCTGGGTTCAAGTAATCCTCTCTGCTCAGCCTCCCAAAGTGCTGGGATTACAGGTGTGAGCCACCATGCCTGGCCATCACTTATTGAGCATCTACCTTGTGCCAGGTGTTAGAGATATGAAGATGAATAATACTTGGCTCTTGCTCTCAAGAATTCACATCAAGAAAGGAGTGTCATATTAACACAAACAAACAAATGAAAAAACAAAACCGTGTATCACAGAGTTATTAAGGCTAAAGAAGAGATCTCTACCATGTGCACTGAGGATCACAAGGAGGGAGTAGCTCTGGGCCCCCAGGTGCAGAAGGAGAGAAAGGTATCCTCTCCTCCCCCACTCCATGGCCCCTAACTCTCCACCTTTCTGCACCAGATTTGCTTTCTTCCCTAACTCTATCAAGGGACTGAGCCACAGGGAAGAGAGGAAAAGAACTGAGACCACCCCTGTTACCAACTACAAAGCTCTGAGATGAGCAAGCTGGTCATAAAGAACAGCAGCCAAGGCAAGATATAGGCCCTGAGACAAAAGGAGTTCTAGAATTCTGTTGCCATCCAACCTTCTTCCTCTTGGACCTGCATTGCTTGAGACAGCAATGGTCATACTCTGCCCTTTATCTCTTCCTCCTCCTGCCTCTGCATCTCTTTCACAAAGATGTCAGAATAATCTTCCCAGTTTAAGGATGAAGCTCCACTTTGGTGCTGCCTTGCTCGCTGGTGATAATCCTGTGTCAATCCTAAGAACATTAACATCACCAGTTAGTGCAAAGCAGAAGAAAGACAAGTTCTCTCCCCAGTTCCTACTCCCACAATTATATCTTTGGTTTCATGGACTCTGATGGTGTTCAAATTCCCTACATGTATTGAAATAATTTATCTTCATTACAAAGACCTCAGACCCAAATAAGTGACTCTGGTGTCCCAAAGGTGAATTATTGATCAGAGGCACACCCAGTCAAAGGTAATATGACTTATTTATAAGCAAATGAAGACAGTCACTAAGTCTCTCAGGGATTCTTTTGTACCTTACCATCTGAGGATGGTAGGTACAAACTGAGGATTTGGCAGTGACATCTGAATAATCCCACCAAAGGACAATCCCACCAAAGAGGGAAAGTTAGGGGAAAAGGGAGGTTCAGGAACAGGAAGGAAGGGAACCAACACTTACTGAATACCTCCTGGAGTGCCAGGCTCACTGTGGTCTTCCAGAGTGCTCCAGCTTTATAGATATTACCTCCTAGAATCCTCCCAGTGAGCCTATAAAATAGGTCTTACCCTCATTTACAGATAAGGAAACTGAGGCCCATAAAGATTTCATCATTTACCCAAGGTTCCAGGCTAGAAAGCAGAGGGGACTGAATTTAAATCAAAGCCCCTCTGACCTCAAAGTTTGCCTTTTTCTTATTTTAAAAACTAGTTCTCCAACAACTGGTCTATGCTCAGGTTATTTTGCTAGCTTCATATAGACTTAGTGAGATTCCAGAATTGGATTTGGAGGTGAGATTAGTTAATTTCTCAATTTTAAAAAGACACTTTAAGCTAAGCTTCTGACTAATAAAAGAATAACATTACTTTCTTTTCACAAGGATTCGAGTAAAACCTTGGCTTTTTGGTAATAATGACAACAAAAGTTTTCAATTACCATTACAGTAACTGCAAGATTTATTTTTTCTTTTTTTCCTTCTCAGTCAGGAGCATTTGATCCCTCCAAGCAGAAAATGAGTTAAAAACCCCAATGACATTTCCACTGTCATTCCTGGTGCTGGTGCCTGTGTACTTTTATGTTACCTCATCTGCAGAGCTTCAAAGCAAGTGAAAGTCATGTCCTGAATTCAGGCTACCTGGGAAGGAAGTAAAAGCAAACCATATCTCCTTATGATGCTACCCTGTGAATGAAGGTCAAGTTCAGAGTCTAGCACAGGCCCCAGGGATGTGAGAGAAAGGGGTCTCTGTTTTGTATAACCCCATTTCTGAGAAGTTGAAGATCATAAAAGTCAAACAGGTCTTAATTCTTAGGCCATCAGTGCTGACCCTCGGAAGCAGACCAGAGGCACTGCTTTGTGCAGCCTTAACAAAAATGCTGTTGGTAGTGGTGGGGGTGAGGGAAGTGGAGGAAAGGATAGCACAACTGAAGAAGGAAGCTTTTCAGAATCCCCCTAGGGAAGATGAGTCTATCGTCTAAGAACCTCATTGTTTCCCTCATCCCTTGACAGCTTGTCTCAAATTCCATTAGAACCATTTGTCTAGTTTAATGATAAAATTGGTCTCTTACATTTCAGGTTCTGCTCCTCTGGATGGCTCATAATGGCTCTCCTAGTTTTGGATGCCAGTCACTCAGAACCTTAATATCATTCTTATATGGCTCCCTCTTGTACTTGAGTGGTGGGTCAGAACAGGGAAGTCACCAGAGATGAAAAAGTTCAGTCAGGAGTTGGTCCAACTGCTCTTGAGGCAGTAGGGAAAGTGGAAAGTCCCCACCAGGTCCTGGAGTTTGCACTTGGGAGCTCCCAGACTGGACTGACTATCCCAAATGCACTATTGCCCCTGAATTTCATTTGATTCTCATCCAAACCATGATTTAGGAATTGGTGACACAATGCTCATTCCTGTCTCCAGTGAGTTCAAAGCCCTTTAGAACTCAATCCTTCTCGGTATTAATGGTAACATCCCCTAGCTGAATTATGTGCTGAGAGCACATTAACTGAGTTATCCACTGGTGTGTGCATTGTGTAATTTAAAATCTCTTCTGCAGTAGTACGCTAAATGCCCCCAACAAGTCTTTATGACTTCAGAAAGTGACTACAACTGTCCACATTCCTAATTCATACCCAGGAGGCCTTTGAGTACTGAAGAACAGAGGGCACACCGATGTCTCAAAGTATCAGTGAAGCTAGGAGATGGTATTTCCACTAGACCATAACAGGGGAAACTGAGGACCTAGGCAAGTGATTTTTTTCAAAGTCATAGGGTAAGTCTAATGTAGGGCCATATTCTAGCCTGTCAACCCATTTAGAGCATAAGGAGGCCCTAGGGATGGTCTGATCAACATCTGACTAAATAACTGAAGTCCAGACAAGTGACTTGTCCGAGGTGACACAGCTGGAAAAGGCAGGTCCAGGTTCAGAACACAGTCCCCCAGCTTGCTAGATCCGTGCCCCATCTTATTCTACATGCCACATCTTAGCCATGCTGTGGTTTTCATACTATCTTAATTTTTTTCTTTTCTGTAATCCTAGAGCCATAAGCTATGTTCATTCATTCGTCCATCCCCCCACTCATTTACGGGAACCCAGATTACTCCAGTGACCTCAAGGAACTGCGAGTTGGGAGCCTATCCCCTCAGTCTACCACCCTCAGAATCGTCCAGGTGCTGGTGGGTTTGGGGCAGGATGGGGTTCCCATCGCCTGCCTCCTTCCCTCCTTTGCCCTCCGCAGCAGCTTTCCTCTTGGTGTACAGCGGACCTAGTCCCCCTCGTTCTCCTCCCCCCTCCTGCCACCAAGTAGTGGTATGTGCAGGATCAGAGTTCTGGAAAGGTTACACCCGGGTCCTCTCGCCCTGGTGAAATGTGAGCACGCTGGGCAAAGGCTCCTTGCACATAGAAGGACCGAATCCGGGACTCCACATGCCTCGCTCCTCACCCTCCTGCCACCAAGCCCAGAGAAGCAGCCCTGGCCCGCCCCTCCCCCGCCCACCTGTCGCCGCCGCCCACCCTTCCGCCATGGCCCGGTCGCGGCACCTCCCCAGCCCCCACTCTGGCCACATTACTTCGGGTGAGCGTCACAGCCCAGGCTCCAGAAATAGCCCGGGGCTGGGGCAGCGACTCACCCACTGGAGAACTTTGATGAAGCCCAGCGGCTCCTCCAGCCGCCGCCAGCGCAGCCCCACGAGCAGGCGGTCCACCTGCAGAGACAGAGCCGGCAGGGGTCAGGGCGGTGGGAACCACGGGAAAGCACTGGTCCCCTTTCTCCCGCTGACACCCGGGCCAGGTCGCGGAATGAGTGTCAGGCCCAACACCTAAAGGGGCCGGTGAGAGCCCCCATGGGCCCGCAGGGAATACCTGCTGGCGCGGCGACTTGTCCGCGGTTTGGCCAGAGCTCTCCGTCGAGGACATGCTGGCGCAGCGGGGCTGGGGCGCAGCGCCGGGGCTCGGCTCCCTCGCCGAGAGGCAGCGGAAACCGCGGTCGCGGCGGGGAAAGCGAGCGGTGCCGGAGCGCGAGCGGCCGTCAGCGGGCCGGGATCCAGGCTGGCCGTGTGGGTCTCGGGGCGCCGCTGCTTGCGCTCGTCGAGGCCGTGGCCGCCGCCGTGCCCCGCCGGCAGCAGAAAGCCCCCGAGTGCAATTCAAACTTCTGTCAAACTCGCAAGCGAACTTGGCAGCCGAGTCACGTGGCGCGCGCTCGCGAACCCTTTTCCCGCCCCCTGCGCTCACTTCGCTCCACTCGCAGGGCGCCTTAAAGGGACCCGTGGCCTCTGTGGGCACTTCGGCCGCGAGGGAGCTCGGGCTCTTTGCCAAAGCCCCTAGGGCCAGTCCCCGCCGAAACACCAGGCACTCCAACCCCACCGCGCAAGTCGGGAGCGCTGGGACGCACGGGCCCCTCGCTTACCTTTCCCCGTTTTCCTGGATTCCGAGCTGCTTGCGCCGTTTTTTCTCTTCTTCCGTACCATAATACTCAGAACTTAAAAGATTTTCCTAAGGCATTATCAGTGCTAAAATAAGGTTCTAAACTTTACCGTTAACATACGCTTGCTTCCGAGGTCTTCACAAGCCAGTACAGACGAAAGGGCAATAGAATATAAACTGCTCACTTTTTATTCTGTCTAGGTAGGTATTGTTTTAATTTTTTAACAACAAAAGACATTTGTATGTTAGTGATTTAAAAGTCATTAATCTTTCAAAAGTATAAACTTCATGTCCTTTAAAATGGTCGTCCACCATTTAAATGAGTGAAATTAAGTCTTTGAGGAATGGGGAGGGGCGCAAAGAATGTAGTTTGTATGGGAAAGTTGATGTTGCATTTTGGTGACTTTAAATCGTTCTCTAATTTTCCAAAGTGCTTGGTAGGAGTGCGCAGTCGTGAATATTATACATTCGGTTTACGGGGAACGTAAACCTAAGTAAGTAGTGAAAGATTAAGTGATTTGTCCAAGGACACTGAGTGAGCCAGTGCGCCACGGCCTGGAGTAGAGAACCAGTCTAGTCTGTACTTCCTATGAATTGGCTCGTAGCTGTGTATCCATCTCATCCGAGTCATTCTTGGAGGTCCCCACCTAGCACTTCAGAATGAATGCTTTTTGAACAAACATTTGGCTATAATCTATACAATTCTTTCCGCCATTGAGTAAGTGCCCACCCAAACTTGGGGGTCGGGGGAAGTGGGTGGAGGATGTTGCTCCGGCTGGATCAGGCCACCTGGTCTTGAAGGAAACGTCTCCAGTGCATTTCCACGCAAATCTAGGCTGAACAAGGAATAGCTGAGTCCCCAGTCCAGCTCTTAATAAATTGTTCTGATGTCTTAGAATAAAAATTTTTGTTCCACTTACTTCCGAAGGCCATCGTGAAGACCAGGTGGGATGATAAATGTAAATGTTCACACTATACAAATATGAAATAATACGTATTACCGATGTCTACAATAATATGCATACAGAATACAACACAATCAGAAAAGAATCAGAATAGCACAGCAAAAATTCACATACCCACCGGTCTTGTTATTCTTTAACGTTTTTGCCTCAAATCCATTCTTTTCCTTGTTTGCCTCAAATCCATTCTTTAAAAAAAAAAAAAAGGCATATAAATTCAAAGCCCCATGTATTTCCCTCATGTCATTCCCTCCCTCCCTTCTTCTCCCCAGAAATCACCGCTGTCCTATCCTGCATTTGTTTTTTTTTTCAGTCTCATGCATGTTTTAATACTTTTTCTATATATATGATTATATCTAGAAACAATGCATAGAAACTTACCAGACATAGTACTGTTTTTCAAATTGGTTTAAACTTTATCTAAATACTCTCATGCTTTAGGTAACCTTCTTAAACTTCTGTTTAATTTAATGTGTTTATGAGAGTCATCTAGCCTGGCACTTGTGGCATTTAGTTCACTCCTTTTAGCTATACAGAATTCTACTACATACACACGTATACTGCGGTATATTTACTTATCTCATATTGATAGGTTGTTTCCAAATATCCACTCTTACAAACAGTGCTGCATTGGATTTGTACACATCTCCTTGTACACATGTGCATAGATTTCTACACAGCCCAGAATTTCCAGATTTTTTTTGTGCGTGTGTGTTTTTAAACCACAAACTCTGGTAAGAAATAAAATTTTACCACCTGACCCGTTATATAAACTGAAACAAAAGTTTTGCAAAACACTCTCATATTTTCTATTCCATTCCATTAAAAAAAAATTCTGGTCACCCCCAGGCAGATCCAGGTTTTGTGGGACCTAACGTTAATACAATTTGAGGGCTCCCTTTAGAAAAAGAAGATGACATTCTGAATACAAAATTAGTAACCAGGCCTTGGCAGAAGCTTTGCAAGTGAGGGGGCCTGAAGCTTAAGCTTCCTTAGTTTCAGGATAAATACCTCTCTGGGTAGGCACACTGAATTGATTTGATGATTCACTAAAAGTAGGATCCTACCGGCAGTGTGATAAACATTGCTCTATACCTAAAAGAAGCCACCTAGGTCGTAAGATGTGTACCTGTTCAACTTTGAATTTGATAAATGTATACAACCATGTAACCACCACTGCAATCAAGATATACAACATTTCTATCATTCCAAAGATGCCCTTTTCCAGTCCATCTGCAGGCGACCACTGGTCTGCTTTCTGTCATTATAAATTAGTTTTACTTTTTCTAGAGTTTCAAATAAATGGAATTATATGGTATGTACTCTTTTGTGTCTGGCTTCTCTAACTCAGCATAATATTGAGTAGTATTCCACGAGTAGTATTCCATCTTATGAAATATGATCCATCACAGTTTGTTTAGGCATTCACCTGCAAAAGCACATTTGGATTGTTTCCATTTTTTTGACTATTATGAGCAGAGCTGCTATAAACATTCTTGTACAGGTTTTTGCATGAACATGTTTTTATTTCTAGAGTAAATACCCAGAAATGGGATTTCTAGATCATATGTAAATATATGTTTAACTTTATGCAAAACAACCATACTGTTTTCCAGAGTGGCTGTACTGTTTTGTATTGCATTGTTTTCCACCAACAATGTAGTCCAGTTGCTTTGCCTCTTCTCCAGAACTTGATATTATTAATATTAGTTTAGTGTAGTTTTGTTTTTAGCCATTCTAAAAGGTATGTAGTGGTATTTCATTGTGGTTTTAATTTGCATTTCCCAAGTAGCTAATAATAATTTTAAACATCTTTTAATGTGTTTATTTGCTTTCGTATACCTTCTTTGGTCAAATATCTCTTCAAATCTGCTGCCTCTGGAAGGGCATGGTGGCTCAATCCTGTAATCCCAGCACTTTGGGAAGCTGAGGTGGGAGGATTGCTTGAGGCCAGGAGTTCAAGACCAGCCTGGTCTAAGTAGTGAGACTCCATCTCTATAAAAACTAAAAAAAATTAGCTGGATGTGGTAGTACATGCCGTAGTCTTAGCTACCTGGGAAACTGAGGCAGGAGAATCACTTGAGCCCCAAAAGTTCGAGGTTGCAGTGAGCTATGATTGCACCACTATACTCCAGCCTGGGTGACAGAGGGAGACCCTGTCTCAAAAAAAAATTTATTTTGCCCCTTTTAAAATTGGGTTGTTTGTTTTGAGAATTCTTTATATATTCTGGATGCAAGTCCTTTGTTGGATATGTGATTTGCAAAAATTTTTTCCCATTCTGTGGTTTATCTATTCATTTCCTAATACTGTCATTGCAAAGCAAAAGTTTTACGTTTTGGTGAAATCTAGTTTATCAGTTTTTTTTTTTTTATGGATCATGCATTTGGTGTTATGTCTAAAAAACTCTTTATGTATTCTTCTAAATGTTTATAATTTTCTGCTTTACATTTAGGTACATTGAGGGTTTTTAAATAAGGTATGAGATTTAGGACAAGAAATCAAAACATTTTTTTACATGTGGATATCCAGTTGTTCCAACACTATTTTTTGAAGGCTATTCTTTTGCTATAGAATTACTTTTGCACTTTTGTAAAAAAAAAAAATCAATTGGCTATATTTGTATAAACTTACTTATGTACTCTATTCGGTTCCGTTAATTGAGCTGTCTGTACCTTTGCCAATACCACACTGCGTTGGATACTGTAATTTTATAATAAATCTTAAAATAGAGTAATATTATTTCTCCAACTTTGTTCTTCTCCAAAATTGTTTTAGCTACTCTAGCTCCTTTGCCTTTCAAAATAAGTTTTAGGATCAAATTGTCTAGGTCAAAAAAATTCTGCTAGGTGCTCTCACTCATATGGGGGAGCTAAAAAAGTGGATATAATGATGATAGAGAGTACATTTGTGGTTACCAGAGGCCGGGAAGGGTAGGAGGGATGAAGAGAGGTTGATTAATGGGTACAAAAATACAGTTAGATAGAAGAAATAGGAGCTGGTGTTCTATAAATCAGTAGTGTAAATATAGTAAAAAATAGTCTACTGTATGTTTCAAAATAGCTAGAAGAGAATAATTCAAGTGTTTCCAGCATTAAGAAAAGATAAATGTTTAAAGTAATGGATAATTACACATTATATTGATGTATCAAAATATCACATGTACTTCAAAAATATGTACAACTATTATGTATCAATAAAAACATTTTAATTCTGTTGGATTTTGATTAGAGTTGCATTAAATCTATAGATCGATTTAAACAAAATTGACATCACTACTATGTTCAGTCTTCTAATCCGTAAATACAGTATGCCTTTCCATTTATTTAGGTCTTATTTGATTTCTTTCATTAATATTTTGCAGTTTTAAGCATACAGATCATATACATGTTTTGGTAGCTTTGAAGCTCAAGTATTTAATTTGAGGGGAGCCATGATAAATATTATTTTAAATTTAAGTTTCTAATTGACCATTGCTAGTATACAGAAATACAGTTTTTTTCTGTTAACCATGTATCCTGTGACCTTTATAAGCTCACGTTTTAGTTCTATGTAATCTACCATACTAATAGTCCAAAGAAGAAAGGACCCCTAATCATTATCAATTGATACAGAAAAAGCATTTGACAAAATTCAACATTCGTTCATGATTTTTAAAAAACTCTCAGCAAACAAGGAATAGAAAAGAACTTCCTCAACCTGATAAAGGGCATCTGCAAAATCCTTTGTAGAATTCTGGAGATTGTCTATGTGGAGAATTGTGTCATCTGCAAACAGGATCTGTTTTATTTCTTCTTTTGCAACCTGTATACTTTTTATTTATTTTGCTTGCCTTATTGCACTGGCTAGAACTTCCAGTGCAATGTTGAAAAGGAGTGGTGAGAGTGGGCATCCTTGCTTGTTTCTTATCTTAGGGAGAAAGTATTCAGCCTTTCACCATTTAGTATAATGTTAGCTCTAGGTTTTTTGTAGATACCCTTTGTCAGGTTGAGGAAGTTCCTCTCTATTCTTTGTTTGCTCAGAGTTTTTTAAAAATCATGAATGAATGTTGCATTTAGTCAAATGCTTTTGCTGTATCAATTGATAATGATCACAGGTCCTTTCTTCTTTGGACTATTAGTATGGTAGATTGCAGTGAGTGATTTTTAGAGAGAGTTTTAAATTTTATATATACATATATTTTAAATTAATAGGCTTTATTTTTAGAGCAGTTTTTTTTTTCTTTTTGTTAGAGACTGGGGTCTGTCTCTGTAGCCCAGGCTGGAATGCAGTGACATCATCATAACTCACTGCAGTCTCAAACTCCCAGGCTCAAATGATCCTCCCACCTCAGCCTCCCGAGTGGCTGGGACTACAGGTGCACACCATCACACTTGCTAACTCTTAAAAATTTATTTAATTTTTTTTCTTTCCTAACCACTAGGCAGTGTGGGATCTCATTGTTGAATTTTAAGAGTTCCTCTTACACTTTGGACAACATTCCTTTATCAGATTAGTCTTTTGCAAATATTTTCCCTCGGTCTGTGGTGTGTCTTCTCATTCTCTTGGCAGTGTCTTTTGCATAGCAAAAGTTTTTAATTTTAATAAAGTCCAACTTATCAATTTTTTCTTTCACAGGTCATGCCTTTGATGTTGTATCTAAAAAGTCATCATCAAGCCGGGCATGGTAGCTCATGTCTGTAATCCCAGCACTTTTGGAGACCGAGGTGGGAGGATCACTTGAGGCCAGGAGGATCGTTCAAGGCTGCAGTGAGCTATTATAGGATCACATCATTGCACTCCAGCCTGGATGAGCCTGTGTTGAAAAAACACTTTTTTTAAAAAAGTAAAAAGTCATCATCAAACCCAAAGTCATCTAAATTTTCTCCTGTTATCTTCTGGGAGTTTTATAATTTTGCATTTCACATTTATGTCTGTGATCCACTTTGAGATAATTTTTGTGAAGGGTATTAGGGCTATGTTTAGACTTATTTTTTTGCTTGTCAATGTCCAATTGGTCCAACACCATCTGTTGAAAAGCCTATCCTTTCTCCATTGAATTGCCTTTGCTCCTTTGTCAAAGATCAGTCAATTATATTTTTGTGGGTCTATTGATTGATTTTTTTTTTTAAGAGATAGGGTCTTACTGTGTTGCCCAGGCTGGATTTGAACTCCTGAGTTCAAACAATCCTCCCATGTCAGCCTCCCAAATAGCTGGGACTACAGGTATGCCCCACTGAACCTGGCTGATTTTTTAATATTGAGCCAGCCTTGCATTTTTGTCATGATGTGTTAGTCTTTATATATTTATATATATATATATCCTGTCATATATTTTATATATTCGTATCATATGTAATATATTGCTGAATTTCATTTTCCAATATCTGTTGAGGATTTTTGCATCTATGTTAATGAGGGCTAGTCTCATTGGTCTGTAGTTTCTTTCTTTTATACTGTCTTTGTTTGACATCAAGATAATGATAGCCCCCTAAAACGAGTTGGAAAATGTTCCTTTTTAAATATTTTCTGAAGAGCTACTGCTTTATTAAAAAGCTGAAACCATATTGTAGCCAAATCAACTGTATATTCAAGGTAACATCCCTTTCTCAGTGTTTTCTTAATCCATTAAATTATTCCATAGCAGATATTTCACTTTTTGAAAATTCTGCCTGTTAGGAGTAGAAACACTTTCAACTACAAAAGGAAATTGCCTGCTAGCCAAATTTCTGTCCTATTAGCTTTTTTTTTAATTTAGATAATCTTGGGAGACACTAAAGACTTCTTGGATTTTTGATAAAATGACTTCTATTATCTGGAATCCTAATTCTGTAGGATTTGGACTTATGAATAATTTGTAAAGGCCTGATGCATTTCAACAACCTCTTAATCTTCATACATGCTTCAGAGGAAAATAGTTTAGGAAAAAAATATCTATATGAGAGTAAAAATAAGTAGCTCTTATTTCAATGAAAATCATGACAATTACTGTATGAAACAATGATTTAAAGATTTCCATTTTTCTGGAACTAGTGAAACAGAAAAAGTGTTCTTACATAAATAAAGGCATGGAAGTGTGAAATATGGGAGGGTATTGATGATCAGCAAATACTTTTATTTGCCCTGAAAATAAGATGTATAAAGGTGGAGTAGTAGAAAATGAAATTGGAATGGCATTTGAAGGTAAAGGCCTTGAATGATAGTCTCCTGGACTTTATTGACACCCACTCTTAGGTTTTGAGCAGATAAGGTAAAATAGGATAGTGGTTAAGGACCAAAGCTCCAGAGTCAAACAGACCTGGGTTCCTAGCCTGATTCTGCCATTTAGTAGCTGTGTTTGCTTTTCAAGATATTTAATTTTTCTAAGCTTCCCCCCGCCCCAATCTAAAGAATGGAATTAGTGATATTATCTATTACAAATGGCTGCCGTGAAGCTTAAATATGATAATGTATGTAGAGCCTGGTGCCTGAAACATAGCAAATACTCTGTGAATACTAGGGACGACCTAATTAGACCTGTGCTTCAGCAGCATGCAAAGAGATGTAAGCAAATGGCTTTCCTTCTTAAAACAGAACCAAAGCCTTCCAATGTTGGCGCCAAGAATATTTCAGAAAGCAGAATCTCTAGATTGGATGGCATGACTCTGAAATTGGATTAACAAGATTTAGAGGCTACTTTGATTGAAAGTCAGGGAAGAGGGAGTCGTGATTGCGTTATTTTCTATATTCCAGTATTCCAGTGCTATTTTTGTCTTTTTAAAACTTTTATACAATATTTTTAATAATTTTGTGCCTGAAACAAAGTTTGTGTGCAATGAACCATCAGAAAGCAAAGGTGCCTATCTCAGCCATCCCTGTCGATGTCCTGTGGTTGTTTGGAGTCACCACCATTCCTGAGTCTGTGTTCAGAGTAACTAAGCAGCCCGGTAGCGTTATCAGAATACTATATTAGCTGTTAAACAACGGCAACAACAAACAGCAACAAGCTTTCAGTCTCTACCTGTGATGCTGTGTTTTGATTAAAAGGTCACTGTACACTGTGTTTTATTTTTTTAGGTGAGAAGAAACATCAGAAGCAATTGAAGGACCAGGAAGTGGGTCCTCTAGGGACGGGAATACTGTGCTCTTTTTCAGCCTTGAAATTCAGGTATTTTTGTTGATGTAATATTGTTATTTTACACATTGGTCATCAGCTTCATTGACTCTTCTTGGCTCTCTCTTGAAACCCATTTCCCTTCTGCCCAAACCCTCTCCCCATCACTGAGACTCTCACCACCGTCCCTCTCACCCCATTTTCACTACCCAGCCCCAGCAACTCCCTACCTCTTCCAAACTCCTTCATCCTCTGCTATACTCTCTTAGCAAAAAGGCTGGGCAAGAACTAGGCAGGAACAGCATCCAAAGTAGGAAATCGCTCCACAGGGTATGGGGAAGCATCAGTCCATAGTTAGGGTCATCTCTCTAGGACTTGCAGGAGAAAAATCATTTTCAACCAGAGGTAGTAGTCCTGAAAACTCCATGAGGAGTTAAACTAAGTGGGAAGGTCCTGAAGCTCTTCCAAACCAGTTATGTCAGAGACGATGCATGTTTGAGTGTGTGTGGCGGTTGGGGGACTTGTGTGGGGAACAGTGAAGTTACAGAAAGCAGCAGAGCCAGTAGTGGCCAGAAGGACACTTGGTAATGTGTTTATAGTATTTGTTTTTAAATGCATCAAATATTATTTAGTTTCATTAAGGAAAAACTTTATAAATTCTGAACATGTGAAAAATAAAATCCAAAATAAATAAATAAAATCCAGGATTTTGGTTTTGTAGGAAATTAAAACAGAAACATTAATAATATAATTTTGCTCTAGTATTGTAACTACTCACTGAGGGAGGAATCAAAGATGGTTTTAAGTGTGAGAGAATGTTGAGGGCAGTTATAACAATAGGGAAAGTCATTAGGGTCATCGAACATTATCTTGTACTGTAATGTAATGAATTATAAAATACAATGTCATAATTAGGGTCCCAAACTGTTTTTTTTCTTTTTTTCAATTACATAGAGAGAGATTTTGTCATTTTCTTTTGCCTTCTTTTGTTGTCAGCACCAAATACCCAAACACTGTATTTCATTAAGTATTCAGAACTTACAAAAATTTTTTAATCAGTGAAACTGATGCTAATTTACTTGCCTCCAAGGAAAAACCCTTTTCTATCGTTGCTTCTAATCTGCTTGAACTAGAAAACCAGATGAATTAAGACTCTCTCAGTATACACCCAACTCAACCAGGTTTAGTGTAACTGAAAAGCCTGAGTTTTAGTCATGGCTCGTTCCGGGGGCTCAAATTATAATATTCAAACTGGGTTCTCTCTCTCTCTCTCCCTCTGTCTCTCTTTCTCTGTGTGGTTCTCTGTCTCTGTTTCTCTCTTTGTCTCTGTCTCTGTCTTTATCTTTATTTCTATTGCTATCTTTTTGCTCTGCTTTCCTCTATGTTGGCTTCATATTCCAGCAGGATCCTCCAGCATGGCACGCATTTCAGTCCGGGCTTATGTCTCAATAACCTAGCAACCCCACAAGAATTGCAGGCACAGTTCTGGGTAGGGCTCTCAATTACTGTGGCCAAAGGGGTGGCCAGATCTTGGTCATGTACCTTGTGGGTAGTATTGGCTCTATGAAATCCACAAAACTGAAAGTGAGAGCAAGCAAAATCAGGGTACTATTACCTAAAAAAAGAAAGAATAGGGAGCAACATAAGGTTCACTACACAAGATAACAAAATCTGTTAGAACTAAATCTAGAATCATGGCAAACTGGCTCTAAATGAAGATCTGAGAACGTTTCCCATTGATAAAGCCGGTAAACTTTGGTGCATAGACTTTGTGACATCTGTCTTGGTAGTTCCAGCTTGCAGAGCTGAAAGCCTAGAGTTTTTCTTTTGCAGAATCATCATCGTCTGTCAGCTCTTTGTGTTGGCATTTCTTAGGGTTTTATTTTCTGAACAATTAAATTGGACATAAATGATCTCTAGAGAAGGTAAGTTGTTACCATAATCTGATAAGCAGTATTTCTCTTTTTCTGAATTACACAAGCAAATCACTAGGTTGCAAAGAGAATCTCACAGGATGCTTAAGCCACCTGGATATCAGATAGAAAGCTCCATGTGTAGAATTAATAACTAAAGGGATTTGGGATTGCTTTCCAGAATGCAGTTAATTTTTTAAATAAGGAGTCAATTCAATAAATATCAATTGAGGCTGGGCACCGTGGCTCACGCCTGTAATCCTAGCACTCTGGGAGGCTGAGGCAGGAGGATCGCTGAGGTCAGAAGTTTGAGACCAGCCTCAGCAAGAGCGAGACCCTGTCTCTACTAAAAATAGAAAAAATTAGCCGGGTGTGGTGGCACCTGCCTGTAGTCCCATCTACTCGGGAGGCTGAGGCATCTTGAGCTCAGGAGTTTGAGGCTGCAATGAGCTGGGCTGACACCACGGCACTCTAGCCCTGGGGACAGAAGGAGACCCTGTCTCAAAACAAAAAAAATCAATTGACCACTGCAGTGGGCATTACTGCTTGCTTTTACAATATTAATTTTCCCATTTTCTCAACAATAGTACCCAGATTTTGCTTAAGGCGAGCCATTTTTGGCAAAAGTTTTGTCAAGATTGACCCTACCTCTAGTTTTAGTAGTAGTCTCTGAATAACTTATGGCAAAACTTCTGGTCATGGTAATTTGGTCAAGGATGGTCACATGACCCAAATTGGGCCAATTATACTCAATGCTTGGACATCTATTTGAGTAATCAAGAGTCTCTCTATGTCTTGCTCAGTTTTTCTGTCTGTCTCTCTCTCACTCCCTTTCTGAACTGAATGTAAGTCCGCAAGCACATAGCTTCAGGAACTACTGGCAGCCATCCTGCACCAGGGAAGGAGAATTTGCTGAAAATGAAGCCCGTCTGAGTGTAGCAGAGCAGAAAAACTGATATAGAAAAACCAAGTCCTGGCCGGGTGCGGTGGCTCATGCCTGTAATCCCAGCACTTTGGGAAGCTGAAGCGGGAGGATTGCTTGAGCCCAGGAGTTCAAGGTTGCAGTGACCTGTGATTGTGCCACTGCACTCCAGCATGGGTGACAGAGCAAGACCCTGTCTCTAGGGGAAAAAAAGAAAGAAAAACCAGATCCGGTAATGTTATTTGAGTGCTAGATCAAGTCATGATGGAAGCCATATACTTTTGGACTTTCAGTAATGTATACCAATAAATTCCCTTTTGTTTTTGAAGTCAGTTTGACTAGGATCCTCTGTTACCTGTTATTCTGACTCCAATCCCAATTGCAATACAGTTCTGATGCTAACCACCTGGAGTTAGTGTCAGACTCCATGGGTTTAAAGGCACAGTCCCCAGAAAGACTGGCCTTACCACAGAAGCAAGCCACAGTTTGGGGATCCCAAACATCTGACCAACTGGCTAAAAATTCAAGGGTTCCCTCAGGTTCAATAATTCATAAGAATGATTCACAGAACTCAGTAAGTGCTGTATATATGATTACAGTTTTATTATAAAGTATACAAATCAGGGCCAGCCAGATGAAAAGACACATTAGGTGAGATCTGGGAGGGTCTCGAATGCAAAGTGTTCATGCCCTCTCCCTGTGGTATCGGGATGCATCACTTTTCCAGCACACTGATGTGTTCACCAACCAGGAAGCTCCTCTGAGCCTCGATGTTCAGAGTTTTGGGGATTTCATTATGTAGGAATGATTAATTGACTCACTAGCCATGAAATTGAACTCAGTCTCCAGATAGGTCAGAGGTGCATCCTCAAGCTCTCCCTCCTTTTGTCCCCTCTGCTTCTGCATTAGCTCAATAGCTCATTACTTCTTACTTGAATTCTTAGTAGAGCCTCTTATTTCTCACTCTTTTCTGTGCCACATCCCCGCTGCTTTTGTCTCACTCTGCCAGATTCCTTGCCTTGATTAAGCCCCAGAGGACTGGCTTAGTGTGGAATAGCATGGATGGAATTTCTTTGAATCTATTTAACCTGCAAAGCCCAAAGATATTCTTGACAATCCTTATTATCTGAAACAGAGACTGTAGTTAAGGGGAAAATTTAGGTTGTTCCTCCTCTTTGCTGCTTCTACTTCTTGTAAGATCTCTGTCTTTTTGAGGTTCATGTCATCTGTCCATTCGTCTTTTCTCACTTCCCAGTGCAATTATCTCCCAAACCGTTGGCCATTTTCCCTCATTTTCTGAAGATATGGCAGCACCTGGCTCACAGCCTTCCTCTCCCCTCAACTTCTGCTATTCTCCTGGGCAATTTCAAGGTCCCTGTAGCCTCTCAGTTTCATGTCTCATTACCTCCAATCCAGTGACTTTCTTTTCAACTCCATATGAGCCATGCCCTCTTCTCGTTTCATGCTGCGATCTCTCCCTAGGCTCTCTCATCAACCCCTATGGCTCTACATATAATCTGTATGCTCATGACTACCAATTATTTTTACTTTATTATTTTTCCAATCCAGACCTCTCTTCTGAAATCCACACCGCTATATTCAACTGCGTTTCTAACATATCCCTCTACGTGTCTCACTCAGGCATCTCAAACTTAATATCTCAATATTTAGCTGTTGCTCTTTTGACCCTTGCTCCAACAAATCCACTGTGTTTCAGTAAATGATTCCACCAGCCATTCGGTTGTGCAAATCTATCTCCTTTGCCTCCTCTCTTGTTCTATCACTAGGTCCTAGTCATTCTACCTCCAAGATATATCTTGAAGATATTTACTTCTCACCATCCCCAATGCTACTACCCTTGCCCAACCCAACATCATCTTTTGCCTGGACTATTATAAGAGTCTCCATCTGGTCTCTGTATTTATTCTTATATCCTCTCAATCCATTCTTTACATAGCAGCCATCACTATATTTTTAATGCAAATTTTATCTTGTCATTTCCTACTTAAAACCTTTCAGAGGTTTCCCATTTCTCTTAGGATAACATTCAAGATCCTTAGCAAGGTCAACACCAAGGCCCGGTTCCCACAGTCTTTCTAGTTGCTCTCCTGTTACTCTCCCCATCATTCGCTGGCTCCAGTCAGACCAGCCTTTTCTCTTTCCAAGCTCCTTCATGCCTCAGAGTGTTCATACATACAGTTCCTTCTACTTTGAACATTCCCTGTGCCCTACTTCCCTCTCCATCTGCCCCTTACTATGTGACAGGAGCTGTGCCCTGGGTAAGACACCACCCTCTCCCCTTAAGGAGCTCACACATTAATATGGAGCTGACACACATATGTAAGAAAAAAATTCAAGCACACTATGGCAAATGCGATAGAAGCATGGACAAAGGAGGTAATATTTATCTATCTTTGGCAGTCAGAAAAGGGCATTTAAGTAGAAAAGAACCAGCATGTCCCAAGGACAGAGGCAAGAAGCACAAAAGAGCTGTAAGCATTTTGGTACTGCTAGAGAGTCAAGGTGAGAGGTGGTGGGAGAAGTGGCTGGAAATGCCTTGAATGCTGTGTTAAAGGCTGACTTTATCCAATATGCAACGAGGTAGCAGGCATGGAGAGAAGATGGACTGAAGATATTTTTAAGAGGTAGAACAGACAGGACTTGGTGACTGAACAAAACAAATAAATTCCTTACTTTTATGTAACTTACATTCTAGTAGGAGAGGCAGATAATATCCAATAAACAGATGCATACATGATATAATTCCTCTACTGTTACAAGCTAGGGAAAAAAGTAGAGCAGAGTAAAAGCACAGCAAATGAAGGAATTATTTTAGGTAGGGTGGTCCCTCTGAGGAGGTGACATTTGAACAGAGACATGAATGTTGTGAGGAAATGAGCCCTGTAAATATCTGTGCAAAGAATATTTCGGGCAAAGTGAATAGGAAGTACAAATGTCCAGAGGTGGCAATATGCTTGGCATACATGTGAGAAAAAACAATGAAGCTAGTGTGGCTGAAGCACAAATAAAATCAAAGGGAGAGTGGAAGGAGGAGATGGGGTTAGAATACAGCAAGAGGCCAGATCATGAGGGCCTCACGGATCATGGAAAAGACTTTGTGTTTTATTTTAAATGTGATGTGAAGAGTTTTGAACAGCGGAGTGGGGTATCCTAGCTTACACTGTAAAAGGATCACTCGGAATAGATTATTGTGGGGAGACAGTGGAAACAGGATGGCCAATTAGGAGGAAGGAACCTAGGTGAGAAATGATGGTGGTTTGGATGAGAGTAGTAGTGATCAAGGTGGTGAGAATTAACTAATCAGATTTAGAATATGTGCTGTAGGTAAGACGATGGAATGTGCTGATGGATTGAATGAGGGCATTAGAAAAGGAGAGGAGTCAATGATGATCCTGACATTTCTGGCTTGAGCAACAGGGTGAATGGTAGAACCATTTACTGAGGTGGAGAAGACTGAAGGGGGTAAAGTTTGGGCAGCAGGGAATCTAAAGTTTAATATGGACATGTTTAGTTTGGAATACTGTTAGACATCCAAGTAGATAGTCGAGATATGAATTTGGAGTTCGGGGCGGGGGGTTGAGGTTGGAGATATACAATTTTTGGAATCATTGGCATATAGATGATATTTTAAATGATAGAATTGGTTAGGATTTTCTAAGAAATGAATGTCAGCAAAAAATGAGAAGTCCAAGGATGGCACACTAGAATACTCCAAAACTTAAATGTTGAGAAAAGAAAGCAAATCCAAAAAAGAGATTGAGAAGGGGAGGCCAGTGAGGTGAGAAGAAAGTCAGTAGGGAGTGTGAAGGAAGGATGGTTTTTCAGGAAAGAGAAAATGATCAACTGGTCAAATGCTGCTGTTTAGGTCAATTAAGTTGAGAACTGGATTAGGCAACATGAAGGTTATTGGTGACCTTGATAAGAGCAGCCTCATTGGAGCAGAAAGAAAGTAAGAAGTTTTACTGTGTAAAGGGGAGCAGAGAAATGAGGTAGTAGCTGGAGAGACACATGGCATCAAGGAAGGGTTTTTATCGAGAAGGTAGGGAAAATTGGTGGTGCAGTAGAGAGATGGGGTAAGTATGGAGGCAAAGTCCTTGAATAGGTGAATTCTGTAGATATTTGGATATTTAGTCCTGGAGCTCAGTACAGAGGTGGAGGCTGGAGACACAGATTTTGGAATGATTAACTTACATATAATAGGGACAAATGTAAGAGTGGATGAAATTGCTTGGGGAGAGTGAAAAACAGAAACCAAGGACAGAACCCTAAAGAATCAAAAAAAAAAAAAATAAGAGGATAAGTGTAGAAGACCAGTAAGGAAGACTGTGGAGGAATCTCTTCTGTTTTCCATTCATTTTTATGCTATACCACACGCCATGTCATTTCACCCCTCATGCCTGGGAAGTCTTCCATTCCCTGGATTCACCCCCATCTCTCATAATCCTTTATACCTTTATTAGCACTTATTTCACTGCATTTACATTATATGTCTGCTTCTTCCACCAACCTGAAAGTCCTCCCCAGAAAACTCCATTATTCATCTTTGTATCTACAACATTTAACATCATACCCTGAAACATAGTAGGTACTCAATGAATGTTGCATGGAATCGGGGGGAAGTTAAACCACAAATAGTGTGTATAATACATAAGCATTAGAAAGTGTGAGTATGCCTTTTATGCCTTTCTAAAAGCGGTATATATGTTGGAAAGAATTCACCAGTGAAGCCATCTGGAGTTTTCTTTGTAGGAAGTTTTAAACTATGAATTCAACTCCCTTAGGATATACAATTTTTTATTTATTCTGGTTTCAATCTTGGCAAGTTTTTTTTTCCATTTCATTTGAATTGTCAAATCTATTGGTATAAAGTTGTTTATAATATCTTCTTACATTGCTAATGTCTATAGGACCTATTGTGATGTCCCCTTTTTATTGTTGATGCTGGTAATGTATTTTCTTTCACATTTTCTTTAATAAAAGGCAAAAGATTTATATGATCTGAAGAGAAACCAGAGTATCATATTTTCTTGATTAGTCTTGCTAGGAGTTGATAAGTTTTTGTTAATCTTTTAGAAGATCATTAAGTTTTGGCTGTGTTGATTTTCTCTCTTATATATCTGCATTCTATTTTAATGATTTCTGATTTTTATCTTTATTTCCTTTCTTTTATTTTCTTTGCATGAAATTTGCTATTTTTTTCTCTAAATTTCCCTCTGAGATTTGAATCCTGTGGGTAGTTCTCTAACCAAAGTGACCCGTTAGAGGAGTCCTGAGTCTCACAGGAATGAGCCCGTATTAGTACCCTTGCGTGGGCAGTCATTGGCTAGGAGTAGCTCATGGGAAGCATGACCTCAGCTGCAGACGCATTGGCAGATCCAGGTCAGTAGTGGGATCATTAATTAACTATGCTTTCCACAGCAGGGAATCTGAGAGACCTGCTTTCATAATCCCCACAGTCTGCTCTTTGTGCCCCACAGATCACTTTTTCCATGCAGGTTTGGGGAGAAGCTCTTCCATGGTTCCAATGGGCCTCTCTTCCTGAAGGGAAACTTGAAGAGGAAAATTAGTGGGACAAACTACAGCAATTATTCTGGAGACCACAACTGATACTGATCCTCTCTCTCCTCCACTATCTACTCTAAATTCCCCTCATCACTAGTTATCACCTCAGCAAGTCTTGATGGCTTATGTGGTAGTATAATCCAAATCTTTATTCCTGAGGGGTCTGAGCTCCTGGTAACCATACACCCTTCTCAGGCCGGATTTACTGCGTATGTTCATTTAGTTATAATATGATGGGGCAAGAAAGTATTGGGAGACACCCAAGTGTATCACATGGGCTCTGTAAAAAGCAGCAGTACCTCCTCTTACTGATCAGGGCCATTTACCCCTGTCATGGTGGTGATTCTTCTTTTTGCCTGCTGGTCTCTGGACATAAGGAGTCCAAAATGCCCCATCGGTAGCCATAGCTCGTAGTTCAACGAGACTTTCTGTGTATTCTAACAGGAGTGCAACCCCTTTGGGGACCAGGACCTCCAGCCCTACAGATCACAGACTTGTGGGTATGGGAAGCACAAAATCCTCAAGTAGGTCATTGATAGTGAAGGCAAGTGGGGACATCCACTCCTTGATTAGCAGACCCATGTATTTTTCTTATTGGTGTCTGCTATGGTTTGAATATGTCCCCCAAATTTCATGTATTGCAAACTGAATCCCCAAATTCATACATTGACAGCATCTGGAGGTGGGGCCTTAGGGAAGTAATTAGCATTAGATAAGGTCATCAGGGTGGAGCCCCCATGATGGGACTTGTGGCTTTAAGAAGAGGAAGAGAGGTCAGGTTCAGTGACCTCATGCCTGTAATCCAAGCACTTTGGGAGGCTGAGGTAGGAGGATTGCTTGAGTCCAGGAGTTCAAGACCAGCCTGGGCAATAGAGAGACCCTGTATCTACAGTAAATAAATAAATAATAGTCAGGCGTGGTGGCATGCACCTGTAGTCTCAGCTACTCAGAAGGCTGAGGTGGGAGGATCACTTGAGCCCCAGGAGTTTGAGGTTGCAGTGAGCTACAGTAACACCACTGCACACCAGCCCAGGCAACAGAGCGAGACCTTGTCTCAAAAAGAAAAAAAAAAAAAAAAAGGAAGAGAACTTGAGCTGACATGCATTGCCCTGTTGGCAGGTGATGCCCTCTGCCATGTTATGACACAGCAAGAAGTCCCTCACCAAATGCTGGCACCATATTCTTGGACTTCCCAGCCTCCAGAACTGTAAGTAATAAATTTCTTTTATTTTTAAATTACCCAGTCTGTATTATTGTGTTATAGCAACAGAAAATGAACAAAGACAGGGTCAAAAAGGCCTCTGATTTAATGTGTATAATAAATCCTGAATGATAGCACCCAATTCTTTCAGAGTGTTGCCTCTGAGTGGCACTTCACCTGTGCCTTTAGAAAGTCATTCCAGTTCTTGGCTTCTCTTGGGTTTTTTGGTTTTTTTTTTTTTTTTGAAAAAAAAGAAAAAGAAAAGAAAGCTCTTCCAGCTGTCTATAAGGCCAGCTTTTTCTGGATGGTGTGGTATGACCAGTGGATCCCATGGAGACTTACCATGAAACCAGTCTCCTGTTTGGGTGCTACGATACATAGGATTCTATGCTTGTGGATCAGGCATTCTATAAATCCCCATATAGGGCTGGCTGAGAATCTGTGGGCAGGAAAAGAAAACCCATATCCAGAATAGGTATCTATCACTGTGAGAATGAACCACTGGCCCCTTAGAATGAAAGAGACCCAAAGTAATGAATTTGTCACCAAGTGGCCAGTTGGTCACCTTGAGTAACAGTGCTACATTGGGGGCTCAGCATTGGTCTCTGATGCTGACAGTAGTTAAGGGCATCACTAGCTACAGCAGCCTTAGAAAGTTGGAGTCCGTGTTTTTTGGGACAGTAGATAGCCTCTATCTCTGCCATTGTGGCCACTCCATTTATGTGCTAGTATTAGTTTCCTAGGGATAACAAAGCACCACAAACTTGGTGCCCTAAACAACAGAAATTTATTGCCTCACAGTTCTGGAAGCTGAAAGTTTGAAATCATAGTGTCGGCAAGTTTGGTTCCTTCTGAGGGCTGTGAAGGAGAATCTGTTCTGTGCCTCTTGCCTAGCTTCTGGTGGTTTTCTGGCAATCTATGGCATCCCTTGGCTTCCGTTGCATCATCCTGATCTCTGCCTTCATCTTTGCATGGTGTTCACCCTGTGTATCTCTGTCTTCACATGGCCACCTGCTTATAGGGACACTGATCATATTGAATAAGGGGTCTACCCAATTCCAGTATGATCTCATCTTTATGGATTAATTATATCAGCAACAACCCTATTTGCAAATAAGGTCATTCTGAGCTACTGGGGATTAGAATGTGTGTATGAATGAGGGGTGGGATACAATTCAACTCATAACAGTGCCCATCACGCTGGTTCTAAGGTGGCTGATGATTAAGGCTGGTAATATCAACTGGCTGACTCATTTTGTCTACTTGACTGTTTAATGCCTCTTTCCTGGTGGATGCAAGAGATGACAGAACAATCCTCACACTTCAAGTGTACTTCTGTATATTCATTCACATGACTCTAACCCAGAACTCTTTGTCTCTGATCTTCCAGTCCTTCCAGGCCCCCTGCCAGAGGGCCAGGCCATTGGCTCCTGCCAAAAAATCTGTACATAGTCTGCTTCTCCTTATACACAGAGTAGATGACCATGGACAATGCTTATAACTCCACCCATTGGGAAGAATTTCCCTCTCTGCTGTCTTTCAAAGCAACTCAAAAATGTGCTTATAGGGCAGCCATTATCTCATTTTGGCTTGCACCTGCAAGCTGACTCATCCATAAATACAAGTCATACTTCATCCCTCCTCCTTTAGCTGGGCATGGTATCAGTTCAGTTGTTGTGGGTGACATGGTGGTCTGGGCTACCTGGTTGTGCAGCTTACAAGTGCCCTCTGATCTTGCTTGGACTTGATTCCAGATGTACCATTTCCATCTTATAACAGATGCTGCTGGGTCCATCTGAACCAATAGAACCCAGTTGATAATAGTCAGTTCTGGACATGTGGTTACTCTGTGGTTAAGTGTTCTGTATCACACTAGGAGCTGCTTCTTAAAATGTATATAATTCTCTGCTGCAGATGGCATGGCTTTGCTCCAGAATCCCAGGGACTGCACTGTGACATTCCCACTAGGGCTTGCCATAAGCTCTGTCTTAGTCAGCTTGGGCTGCCATACAAAATATGATAGACTGGGTGGCCTAAGCAACAGAACCTTATTGTCTTACGGTTCTGGAGGCAGAAGTCTGAGATCTGAGGGCCAGCATGGTTGAGTTCTGGTAAAGGCTGCTTTTCTGGCTGGTAGACAGCTGCTTTCCCACTGAGTCCTCATATGGTAGGGAGACTAAGCTCTCTGGTGTCTCTTCTTATGAGGTCATTAATCCCATCATGAGGGCCACACCCTCACGTCCTCATCTAACCCTAATTACCTCCCAAAGGCCTTATCTCTAAATATCATCACATTGAGGGTTAGGGCTTCAACATATGAATTTTGAGGGGAACACATTCAGTCCACAAATTTTGCCCCTGTCCCCCAAAATTTATGCGTGCAAAATACATTCATCTCATCCTAAAAGCCCCAGAAGTCTTAACTTACTCTAGCATCAACTCTAAAGTCCAAAATCTCATCTAAATATCGTCTACATCAGAAATGGGTGAGATTCAAGGTAGGATTCATCCTGAGACAAAATTCTTCCCAGCAGTGAGCCTGTGAAGCTAGACAAGTTATGTGCTTCCAAAATACAATGTTGGGACATTGTAGGAGAGACAATACCATTCCAAAAGGAAGAAATAGGGAAGAAGGAAAGGGTGACAGGTCCCAAGCAAGTCCAAAACTTAGCAAGACACATTCCATTAGATCTTAAGGGTTGAGAATGATCGTATTTAGTTCAATGCTCGTCCCTCCAGGCCCATTGGGGTGACAGTGTCTCCCCCAAGTCTCAGCCTGGCCAGGGCTTCAGGGTCCTGCCCCCAGGGCTTCAGGCAGAGGCCATCTGGCCTGTTGAAACCAAGGCAGTGGCCCTGATGATTTCTGAATTGCCTTAGGGGTCATTTTTCTCCTCTTCTTGAAAAATAGTACACATTCACATCAGCATAGCTCTGTCATCCCATCCTGTCAAATCTAAGAAGTCCAATGGCTTTCCTTCATTTCATCCTATCTCCAAGTCCTTCAGTTCAAACTGGCAATGCTTTTGCTTGTATAATCCCATAAACTCTTTATTGAGTGATAGTCTGGCCACATCTTTGGTGTTCTCTTTAGAACATGCTTTCTCATTTTTTTGCAATATGGATGGGCTGAGGATTTTCCAAATCTTTAAATTCTGGTTCCTTTTTGCTTAGTGATTCTTCCTTCAATTCATCTACCTTCCACAAAACACAAGAATACAGTTCAGCCAAGTTCTTTGCCATTTTATAAGGATCACCTTTCCTCCAGTTTCCAATAATATGTTCCTTATTTCCATCAGACCTCACCAGAATTTCCCTTAACATCCATATTTCTGTCATACACTTTAAAATTCTTCCAGCCTCTACCTATTACCAAGTTCACGTTCTAAGACTGCTTCTATCATTTTAGGTATTTGTTACAGCAGCACCCAACTCCTGGTACCAAAATCTGTATTAGTCAAGGTTCTCCAGAGAAACAAAACCAATAGGGGATGTGTGTGTGTGTGTGTGTGTGTGTGTGTATTTAATATTATATATATATTTGGCTCAGTTCTGCAGGCTGTACAAGAAACATGGTGCCAGCAACTCCATCTGGTGAGGGCCTCTGTCTGCTTCCACTCATTGTGGAAAGGGAAGGGGAGCTGATGTGTGAAGAGATCACATGTCAAGAGACAAGGCAAGAAGGAAAGGGGAGGTGCCAGGTTCTTTTTAACAACCAGCTCTTGAGGGAACTTTTGCAGAAACTAACAGAATGAGAACTTGGTCACCCACCACCCCTAAGGAGGGCATTAATCTATTCATGAGAGATCCACCCCATGACCTGAACACCTCCTATTAGGCCCCACCTCCAACATAGGAGATCAAGTTTCAACATGAGATTTGGAGGGGACAAACATCCAAACTATAGCATGTGGAGACCGAGAGAGAAAGAGAGAGAGAGTATAAGGAATTTGTTCACGTGATTATGAAGGTTGACAAGTCCCAAGATCTGCAGTTAGCAAGGTAGAGATCTAGGAAAGCCAATGCATAGTTCCAGTTCAAGTATGAAGGTCTGAGAACTAGGATAGACTGTGTAAATTCAAGTCTGAAAGCTGACAGGCTTGAGACCCAAGAAGAGCTGATGTTTCAGTCCAAGTCCGAAGGCCAGAAAATACCAATGTCCCAGCTCAAGTAGTCAGGTAGGAAGAATTCCCTCTTGATCAGCCTTTTTGTTCTTCAGTTGATTGGGTGAGGCTTACCCACATTATGGAGGGCAATCTGCTTTACTGGCCTACCAATTCAAACATTAATCTTATCCAGAAACACCCTCACAGACACAGCCAGAATAACATTTGATCAAATATCTGGGTACCTGTGCAATCAAGTTGATGCACAACTAACCATTACAAGCTACAAACTGCATCTTTTTACCCCTCTGCTACCTCCACTATGAGAGAGACTACTGAAATATTTGGCAAAAGTGGGGGATGGCTTCTACCATATGCCAGGACAACTCAGACGTTTCTACTTTGCTTCTCTTGCTAGATCTTGCTGCTCTTTATGGTAATTGGGCCTTTTGGATTCTGATAACTAAACACCACCATCTATCCTCCATTACTTGGGGGGTGGGGTGCCATGATATCATTCCCGTAGTTATTAATGAGCTCCAGCTCTGTGACTGCTTCTCCAGTTGCAGCCCAGGACTGCAGAGACCTCCTTAGTGATGCTATTGTGAGTGTTGCCCTTCTTACCAGAACTTACTTACTTACTTAATTTATTTATTTATTTATTTGTTTGTTTGTTTGTCAGAGTCTCACTCTGTTGCCCAGGCTGGAGTACAGTGACAGGATCATAGCTCACTGCATCCTCAAACTCCTGGGCTCAAGTGATCCTCCTACCTCAACCTCCCAAGTAGCTAAGACTATAGGCATGTACCACCATGCCCGTCTAATTTTTTTTTTAGTGATGAGGTCTCACTAATGTTGCACAGGCTGGTCTTGAACTCCTGGGTTCAAGCAATCCTCCCGCCTTGGCCTCCCAAAATTCTGGGATTACAGGCATGAGTCACCATACCCGGGCCTTACCAGGGCATTTTTGATGGCCTTGGTAAATGATGTGTCCTCTGAGCCCTCTGAAACATAATCCTCTGATGGGTCTTCTGACCTCACATAATATATTCATTCCAGCACATCCACTTCCACCAGTCTTTTTATTCATTCCTCTATCATATATTGGGCAACTCAGACCCCTCCGTTTTGCTCAGCATTGGCCACCACTCCCTCCAGGTTTCTAAGAGTCTCCCAGCAGTGAGCTTGTTTCATTCCTCGGAGTCTTTACTAGGGTGTTAAATCCTGTGTCTTAAGAAGTGCCCCCAAGTCAATGATTCTTGACTACGCAGTTTTATATTCCAGCCCCTTTGATCAAGCAACCTCAAATTCGATCCCAGAGTACTCCCTGCACTTCTGTCTGCATATGCTAAATAATACTCACACACGCTCTCCTCCTTTATCAGGCCCAGCATGTTTCCAGCTGGGTCATGCTAGTATATAACTCTAGCTATCAGCCTGGCAGCCAGGAGAGGAGGTAGGGGCAACTCCTGTTTCTTTGTGGGGGAGTGGCTCTGTAGCATTGTCCAGTACAGGGGAAGTACTGCTCTAAGTACAGAAAGGCGGACCACCTCTGCAGTTTTGAAAGTACACAGGGGTCTGCAGAGCAAACATCCTTAAGGATGTCCATCCAAATGTCCCATCCCTTGTCTCAGTCTCAGGCTTTCCCAACCAGAGCCCCAACCTACTTTGGTTGCACATTTAAATGTCTCTGTAGCTCTGTGACTATCATGTCCTGAGTTTGTGGCTCAACTGTGTCAGCTCTTCCATTGCAGGATATAAAAGCCTCTTTGTAAGCTACTAAAGAGGCCCTCTGTCTTTTCATTTGGCCATTAATCAAGAGTGACCCTTGCTCTCTCATTTTTCCTTTTTAGATTATCAATACAACTTAGTAGTCACCAGACAACTCCAATGTTCTCGTAGGCACTGTTACCCCATATATTTCATACGCCTGAAATTGTATCCTCCATTGGGATATTCTCCCAGGTCACCACTGATGAAATCTTTAGCAATTGGGTCGCCACCTTATGCTACAAACTACCCACACTCCTACACTCAGGATGGCATCCTCTTTGCCCACCAGGTAATGAGTTGGTCCTGAAACCCCATCTTATGTTTCCTTGGATCTCTCCTAGCACCACTTTTGTTAGTTTAAGTTCTTTGAGAAGCAAATGCCAAGGTGGGGTTTGATATATATATTAGCTGCCACAACAAAATACCACAGACCAGGTGGTTTAAGCAACAGATATTTATTTCTGCGAATTTATTTGAGAAATTTAATTTCGGAGGCTAGAAGTCCAAGATTAAGGTGTTGACAAGTTTGGTTTCTTCTGAGGCCTCTCTTCTTGGTTAGCAGATAGCCACTTTCCCGATGGCTCACAGGGCCTTTTTTCTGTGTGCACCTGCCCCTGGTGTCTCTGTGTGTTCAAATTTCCTCTTGTTATAAAGACACCAGATCGGATTAGCGCCCACCCTAATGGCCTCATTTGAATTTAAGCACTTCTTTAGTCACATTCTGAGGTATTAGGG
>RJWJ010001733.1:0-119754 GCA_004363605.1 Indri indri
GGAGAGTGATCAAGATGACACTGTGTAGCAAGCCTAGACAGTACCAATCTAGGGTAGAATAAAAACACATTTAACAGAAATGTCCTAAGAAAGAAAGAAATAGAGAAGAGAAGGAGGAAAAGGTACAAGATTAATTACCTGAAATATTTGAATATATAATTAGAGATTTATAGCTGGAGCATTTAGGGATGAATTTGTGATAGATATAGGGAAAACAAAGCAAACAAGGCAGTTTATTAACTCTAGGAAAAAGAAAAAGTTGTACAAGAAAAGAAATGTATACAACACAACCATAAATAGTCATGTGAATATTGGATACAGATTTAGATAAAATTATAACTATGTTGGGAGAATAGGGGACAAAGTGTAAGAGAGCTAAATCTTTGTTTTCTAAAGTATTAATAGAAAATGAAGAGATGTTGAAAATTGAAAAAAAAATCATGAAATACAAAAACAACAGTGTATGCTATTTACAAATAATAGAAAAGAACTAAAAGAGTTGAGCACAGCTTTGGGACATGGGAAGGGCAAGGTACTATTTTTTCCTTACAAAGCTTATTGTCCTATTTGATTTTTTGAGATGATGTACATGTATTGTATTGATTAAAAAAATTCACCCAAAGTAGTCGAGGGACTCGAAAAGGCCTTTATATTAAGAAGAGACCATAAAATAGTCTCTTAATTCTTTGACTTCTCTTAAAACTTATATACACACATACGTATACGAATACAACAATGTGTTATTCAGGTCATTCCTGCAGCCAGTGAAGAACAGCTTTTACTAGTGGAACTGGTTCGTTCAATCAGTATTATGAGAGCAGAAACCGTAATCCAGACTGTGAAAGAAGTTTTAAAGCAGCCCCCAGCCATCGCCAAGGACAAGGTAAGAAAAAGCTTTTCTTTGTTTTTGTTTACAATTCTGTTTCAGAAATTATGCTGGTAGGTATGGTATTTTTTATATAATAATGTCCTTTTAACTGTAGTGCAGATTGCAGAGATGACTGCATGTGGCCTTCACTCTGTTTTTAACAGTTTTTAATATCTACAGTGACTTGCTATTCTGATCATTCTTGTAGCCAGTGAAGAGCAGTTAACTGCTCATATCTACATATGTACATCTAAGGCAGTCAGGAACCCTGTGAAGAAAATTCTTACTGGGAGATTTTTCTGGTCATTTAAAGGAAAAACATAGAAACCAGAGCTCAAGTGTGCTTACTTCACTGGTTGCTGTTTTTCACAGCTTCCTTATTGTTTTCTTTTCTGAATGAATCTTTCAATTCTGTAAACTTTCCAGATTTTGCCATAACCTTAGTTCTAGGCAGTGTCATTTCTTGACCATGTACAATACTATGCTATGAAAGGGCTACAGAAAATAAATGACATCGTCCCTCACTCACATTTCATTGTCTCTAATTAGGCAGACATAAAAGTCCACAAATTAGGGATATTACGGACTTTTCTGCTTTTTCTGTTCTTTGTTCAAGCATTACCAAGAGGTCATATTTTGTTAGAAAATATTTACCAACTACAAACATTAAACTCCAAGCCAAGCCAAAATAGACCTACACCATCCTCAAAAGAATTATAACATGTATCTGAGAATATTGAATTATGCTTTTTCCTTTATCTTTTTCTTGAATTCCAAAGGGAAAAGGATGTTTGTTTTTCTGAATAGTCAGTGTCCTTACTAACTTTTTAATAATTTCCTGACTATTCTAAAAGCACCTCTAGAACATTTGTCATAGGATTTTTAGTTTGCACATTAAAGCTCAATGCAAGCATAGTATTTCGAGCATCCGCTTGTGCCAGACATTGGGCTGCACGTGAGGGATATGAAAACAAATCAGAACAAATTCCACCACCACTGCCCCCCCCAACTGCTGCCCCCCTGTTAACTTCTGAATCCATTAGACACTTGATTTTTCTTCGTGTGGTAAAAGGGGAAACCTTCAAGGGAGTAGTTGGGACTAAAAAAGAACAAATTGATAAATGTCAGTGGACGTCAATATCATTTTCTTGAGGGTAGGCGTTTTTATTATATGTTACACTCAGCACTATCTTTAATTTAATGGCTTTAAGCTATTAGGAATTTAACCCAAATTTGAACTAACTACCCTAATTTGACAGATATATGTAATAAATAGACTTAAATACATATTTCACAAAAAATCTTAGCCTAATTCTGATAACACCAAGCATAAGCTACTCAAAAATAGTATTGGAGCTTACAGAATACATGAATCATTTAAAAGTGACTGGTGGAGTAACAATTTTTGATATGTGGGAGGAGAAATTGAGAACCATTCCATTCCTTCCATCTATTTTCAACTTTTTAAATAGCTTTTGTGTTATGAGTTTTCCTTACTAAGAGGAAGGGAGCTGCATGATTTTTTTTTAAATGACAAACTAGTATTTGATTTTCTTTTCTTTTAATTTTTTCTTATTAAAAATTGGCAATAAGCTACAGAGTAGTTGCAACAATGAAAAGCAAAGGTAGCATTTTTCTTCACTATAAAATTGATTTCTTTTGTTTATAGAAACATCTTTCTTTGGAAGTCTGCATGCTTCAGTTTTTCTATGCTTATATTCAAAGGTAAGATTACCGATGTGGATCTCTCCTTACTGCATTAGCAATGTATAAAAGTTAGGAAGAAAAGCACCTAAATTCTTTCAAGAAGTTGCTGTAATTTCCCCCACCCCCAAACTGAAAGAACAAATGCTAGAAACAGAGAAACATTGTTTATGGGTGTATTAATACAAATCATGGGTATCTTAATGACCCAGCCATGCAAGTCTTAACAAACCTAAAAACCTAAAGGTATTGAAGGTACCTGAATGTTAAAACACTGAATTATAAGAAAATCATTTAAATAGAAGCAAAAATATAAGTGAACATGTAGCAATCCATTCTGTTTTGTTTGTTTTTAATGTTAGGAATGATGACATGAAAATATCTTGTTATTCCATTTTGCATTTAGCTGACCATGAACAGAAGTTAGTTGATTTGAGTTTTGATAAACTTCTTACTTGAGATCCTGAATCTTAATCCTCTCTTATAGGATAATTCCATTTTAATCACCAAACTTGGCATCCGTTTTGGATCTATGACTAACATTTATATGGTTAGGCTATTTAGTGCATTTAAACTAATTGTGACCTAGAACAAGGACTGCCTAAAATCTGAATTTAGATACAGAGATGTGTTAGGGTTAAGTTCAGACTGAAACAAAGGTAATTTAATTTTTTGACAGGTGAGAGTGGTGTTCAGTTTACACCCCTCCCTAACATGAGGTGGACATTTATAGGTGATGGAAGAAGACCTAACATAAGCAGGAAATGGAGAGACCAGGATAGGGAGTGGGTGACTGTGTTATCAGTCATTAAACTGAGAATTATTGCAGTCATATTTTACTTTTTAGAGTCCATGATAAATGAGATTTCTATAGCAAAATTTCTAGATTAAGAAATTGTACTGGGTATTTGAAATTAATTTTCTTCTTAAATACTATTGAAATATAAAGCTTTTAGGAATTTTGTTCTGTCATAGTCTATAAAAATTTAGGGAATGTTTCAGAGAAACTAGTAGAAAAATGTTTTAAAGACTGTGGGAATTGTCTTTAAGTAGATATTTGGGGAGAAAAAAACTGAGAAGTTATAAAGAAAATTAAAGTTTACCATGGCTTTCTATATATACAAACTATATTTATCTTGCAGAATTCCAGTGCCCAATCTAGTGGATAGCTGGGCATCACTGTTGATACTTCTGAAAGACTCCATACAACTGAGTCTTCCAGCCCCAGGGCAGTTTCTTATACTTGGGTAAGCAATTTCACTTAAAAATATGATTTTGAATAAAAGGATAATGTTTACTGTCCTAATTGCTGAGTAACAGATGTTTTGGGTGACCATGTGATCTCTCCATCTTCTCAAGGTACAGAACTAGATGTATAAGGTCTGTAAAAAAGACAAGGCTGAGGGGAGGAAACAATGTGTGCTTATCCATATACAAAATGTAAATGCACTAGCATAAAACTGTCACAACAGTAGTTATTTTTGGGGGAGAACATGGGATTTAAAGGGGAAGGGGTGAGTAGCATGACTAAAGGGGAACTTCATAGAGGAGAGGAGGATTTGGGTTTGACCCTGAACATAAACTGGCTTAGAAAAGTCATTTTCTCTCAGTGTCTTGGAATTTCCTGATCTATGTCAATTTGTATGATTATTTGATAAATGATGGTCACCCATAACTGCAAGCACCATAATGTTATAAATAATGTCTGTTTTTTGCTCTCAATTATTCTTGATTCATAATAGGTTCCCAATAAACACTGGCTCAGTAAATAAAGGTGGTAGGAGCAGAAAACCTTTGTGGAGACAGGAAGGGGAAGGGTATACAAGGGCAAAGTCCATTACCTGGTTTGGTGGTAGAGTAGGGCACGGGCAGCAGAATGGTGAGAAATAAGGGTGGATGAAAAGGGAGATCAGAGCTAGACGGGGAAAGACCTTGAATTTTATTTTAAGGAATTTGGGCTTGGGGGAGGGAGGAGGGTAGGAGTGGTTGCAGGTTTTGAGGAAGGACATGACAGGTTAGTGGTAGGACAGATCAGAGGGGAAAGAGGCTGGGCTAGGAATTCTGTTCTAAGTGGGAGGTTGAAAGAACTGTTACTGATGGGATCGAAAGAACCAGACAAAGAAGTAAAAGGGGCCAGCAAAGGAGATGAAAAAGGAAATATGAGAAAATTAGGAGAAACAAGGTATATTCATTGTTCTAGAAGCAAAGGGAGGTTAAGAGAGCTTGGTTAACACTTCCAGAAAGGTTAAGGAAGATAAGGAATGGTAAGAGGCTATGTGTGTTGACAATTTGGAGAGGCATTGGTGGTTTACGAGAGAGGAATTGGAGAGGTGGTGAGCACAGATGTTAACAGCAAAGGGTTAGAGTGAGAGTGTATCGATTATTCTTTGAGGATATTGGATTATGAAAAGAAAAAAAACGATAAGATAGTAGGAGGAAATGTTGTTTGGAAGTTGTCATTTTGATGGTAAGAAAGGCCTGAGGATGCTGAGTAGCTAATAGCAGAGTGAAGTTGTACTCTGCCTAGGTTCAAATCCCAGGTCCTTACCTGTTAGCTGCGTGACCTTGAGCAGGTTATTTAACCTCTCCATCTGTAAAAATGGGGACAATAATAGTGCCCACCTCATAATGAGGATTAAATGAGTTAATATTTATTAAATTCTTAGAACAGTACCTACCATTAATAAGTGTTGTCTAAGTGGAGGGTGATAGAAAATTTTAGAGTGAAGGGGGCTCATTGATAGTACCAGATTTCAGAAACAGGTGGAAAGGGATGGAGTACAGGAAATGACAGGTATAAAAGTGAGAAAGAAGGATACATTTCTCTTAAGACTTTGCTACTCAAAGTTTAATCCTCCAACCAGCAGCATTGGAATCACCTGGGAGCTTGTTAGAACCCTAGTCTCAGGTTCCGCTCCAGACGACTCAAATCAGAATCTGTATTTTAATAAGACCCTCAAGTGACTTATATGCGCACTAAAGTTTGAAAAGGACTATGTAAGAGACAGAGAAGAGATAGTATAAGAGTAAACTTTTCCCCAACCTTGCCCATTGACGATGTTAATAGCCAGCAAGAGTCAATGTGTTATCACACTAAATGGCTATAAAATCAACCAATTGTAAAGAATTTTGACCTTTTGGTCAACTTCTATAGCTCTGATGGTGATTTTATATATGTAGGTGAATAATTCTATATTCATAGACTTAGCTTCTACCCTTATTGTTCTTAAGGAACTGACAGCCAATGGTTTGGCAGCCAATGGTCTTCAAAATTTTGAAGTGAAGAGGAGGGAAGGTGAGGGTTCTTCAGTAAGATGGCCTCAAGTTTTCTGGTAAACATGAACATAGCCTTCCACCAGGAAGCAGAGAGGAAGTGGTGACACAATGGTGAGAGCTTGAGGAGAGCAGATCAGCAGGTAGTAGCTAAGTAACACTGAGAGCCCAGCCCAGGTGTGTTCATCTAGAGATCCTGCTCATGAATTTCAGAGATCAGGATGTTACTGGACTCCTGGAAGGAGTTTTAGATGCTGGAGGTGTGATGAAAAGAGTAGTAGACTCAGTATCTACAACTCCTGGATCATGGATTGTAAGATAACTAATGTGGATGGTTTTTAGTGATGAGAAATAAATGTAGACACTAGAAATCAAATGACAGTCTCATAAGAATTTCTGATTCTTCTAATCTTGAGTTCCAGCCCTCATCTCTATGACCTTGGGTACATCAGTAAACCTAATCAAGACTGTTTTCCCATGTGTCAAACAAGAATAATATCTGTTCTATCTAACTCTGAGTTGTTTTAAGGCTCATAGAGGGAACGTATGTTCAGTTCTTTGAATCATCACCAGATAACCCTTCTGGCTAATGTCATTAAAAAATTAACTCCATCTATTGTGATCTGTAGCTTCTCCCCTAGATTTTACTGTTTCGTCACTTATCCTTTCTTCTTTCTCCTTTCTCAGATAATGAAGGAGCCTACCTCCTTCTCAACATGTGTGTACTCTTGAGTGTTAAAACAAAAAGTTGAACATTTTCAGTTATACTAGAAACTTAATTTCCTTTTAAAGTTTCTGTTGGTTGCCTGGGTGCAGAGGCTCACGCCTGTAACCCTCACACTCTGGGAGGCCGAGGCAGGAGGATTGCTTGAGTTCAGAAGGTCAAGACCAGCCTGAGCAAGAGTGAGACCTGTCTTTACTAAAAATCGAAAAAAATTAGCTGGGCATGGTGGCACATGTCTGTAGTCGCAGATACTGGGAGGCTGAGGCAGGAACATCGCTTGAGCCCAGGAATTCGAGGTTATAGTGAGCTACAATGACACCACTGTACTCTAGCCTCGGTGACAGAGTGAGATGCTGTCTCAAAAAAAAAAAAAAAAAAAATTCTGTTGGTTTATCTTTTTTGCCAACCATTCTACTGATCCTCTAAAATTCCCTATTTACAAAGTAGAAATTGATGTGAAGGTTGCTCTTCAGTATCACTTTACATATTAGTTTGGAAGTAATTAGCACATAATTTATCTTATAAAAATCAAGCCAAAGTAAATATTAAGTAGAAGCTTAGCAAGCAATGGAAATGGAAATTTTTTCTTCATGAAGCATTTTTAATCTTATATATTTAATATATGTTCAAATTTATGATTGGTGAAGCCTGAGCAACAGAGAGAGACACCGTCTCTAAAAAAGAAAAGAAAACAAATTTAACAAAAGATTAGCCAGGCATGGCAGCACACATGCCTGTACTTGTAGCTACTCAGGAGGCTGAGGCAGGAGCATCCCTGGAGCCCAGGAAGCTGCAGTGAGCCCTGTTACCCACTACACTCCAGCCTGGGTAACAGAGAGAGACCCTGCCCCCCTTAAATAAAATTAAAAAAAAAAAAGATTGGTGGGTGTTTTTTGTTTTTTTTTTTTACTTTTTTGTTGATATATAAAACACATATAGAAAAACTTATAAATAGTATACAACTGTACAAGTACAAAGTGTGTAAAAAGTGAACATGCCAACTGTATAACCACAAACCCAAATTAAGAAATAAAACACCATGTATCCCCTCTGGACTCCTTCCAATTACTATCCTTTCATTTCCCCAAAGATAACCACTATTCTACCACCACGGATAGATTTAGCCTTGTTTTTGAACTATAAGTATATACAAATATTTTGTGCCTGACTTCTTTCACTCAACATATGTTTGCAATTCATCCGTGTAATTCACATAGCTATAATTTATTCATTTTCGTTGCTGTTTAGTATTACATTACATGAACATCCCACAATTTATCTCTTCTGTTATTGCTAGACATTCGGGTTCCTTCCAGTCTTTGGCTCTTAGAAATAATGCTACTATAAGCATCCTTGTATGTCTTTTTATGTGTGTGTTTATGCATTTCAGTTGAGTCATAGGATATGTATATATATTAAATACTTCAAATAGAAATTGAGGCCAGACAGCACTTACTCATTGTGAAAAATTACATTGCATCATTTTCTTTAGACTAATATTTCCTGTTTCTCTTTTTCTCTTTCACCCCATTAGGGTTCTGAATGAGTTTATTATGAAAAACCCTAGCTTGGAAAATAAAAAAGACCAAAGAGACCTTCAGGTAAGGCATTCTCAATTAAGAGCTGTTGCCAAAACTGTGTTTCTCAGTGCCCTCAATTTGAAAATGAGAGGGTCAAATGTGACAATCTGTGAAGTTTCTTCCAACTTGGGACATTCTATGGAATCAGCAATGTCTATCATAAAATGTCTGTTGTCGGAAATATGAACTACAAAAGTTCATAACTAGTATGCATGTGCACATATATAGTGGTTCTTCCTTATTTCTTTAGGATGTGACTCATAAAATAGTAGATGCAATTGGTGCAATTGCTGGTTCTTCTCTGGAACAAACAACATGGCTGCGACGAAATCTTGAAGTTAAGCCTTCTCCCAAAATAATGGTTGATGGAACCAACTTGGAATCTGATGTTGAAGGTAATACTCTGAAACATTTAGGTTTATTATCTGTAGTCATATATTTACTAAGAAATCATTTCCGCTAGAACTGTAAGTACCACAAACTCATCCTCTTCTCATGTTTAGCCAGTATCTTTTTTCAGTGGGGAAATATCTAACTATATCTTCACCTTTCTCTTGTTTAGATATGTTATCACCTGCAATGGAAACCTCAAACATAACTCCCTCTGTATATAGTGTCCATGCATTGACATTACTCTCAGAGGTAAATATATTATCAAGATTTTTTCACATGAACTTTCAAGTAAACAGTTTCATAATTAAATATTAGCAAGTAATTTCTATACAGGAGTTTTTAATTTGAAAAACTATTTTTTACTTCTAGAAATCACTAGATAGAATTAACAAATATAAGGTTTTGGCCTTGTATGTAGTTGGATTATTTAGTTTGTTAAACATTAATGATAATAACTTTAGATATTGCTCCCCCTCTGCCTCCACTATTTTTTTAAGTGTATTTTTTAAGAAAGGAAAGTGCTTTTGTATCACAGTATGGTAGGGAGGGTTGGAGGTGGTCTAATGATGCCTGCCTCTATAAAGTATTTCACAGTTTACCAAACATTTTTATATACATTCTCTGACAGGCTCTTTTTAAAACCCTATTATACATCCTTGCATGTCATTTTTGTTTCCCCTTTAGAGACGTGGATCCCGGGCCTTATAAATATTAGAGCAATATGACTTAAGACCAAATAGCTATTAACTGACAGAGTTGGGACTTATTTAGCCTAGTTAATTTGTTTAGTTTTTCTCAGGCCACCTTATGGTCGAGAGTCAGAGAAAGAGAGCACTGAGTTTCTAGTCCTAAATTCACTATTTATTCACTGTTTATATCACATCAGAAAGTTCTTGTACTTTCTTTTTTTTAATACGTCCCTATCTCAGTTGGAAATAGTAAAATTGGCCCACATTTATATCCTGTAGTTACAATGGACAGAAAAGCAGACTGTGGCAAAAACCATTAATATAAAAATGATTTAGGAATATCTAATTTAAAATTTTTCTGATTGTGAGGTATTCTAGGTTTTCTTATAAACTGAAAATCGATACTGATGATATCAGTTTCAGCTCATAGATTATACTCCATTTCATTTCTTATATTTTGTAGGTTTTGGCTCATCTTTTGGATATGGTTTTCTATAGTGATGAAAAGGAGCGGGTTATTCCTTTACTTGTAAATATTATGCATTATGTTGTGCCCTACCTCCGAAATCACAGGTACTGCTTATTATTTAAATAGATTTTTAAATTAATTCATAGCCTGTTAGAAACAAATTCTTATTGCCATTTCTGTAATTATCATAAAATGACATTATTTTTACCGTGAATTATGATTAATTAAAAAACTTATTCATATATTATTTCTCTTATGGTGCTTTTTATTTCATATCTTCACGTCTTTGTCTTAGGTAAATATGAACATTTGTGTGTAACTTAATATGATGATCAACGTTAGAACATATAGGTTAAGCCGGTTTTTCTTCCTTATAGTGCACATAACGCCCCTAGTTATCGAGCCTGTGTTCAGTTGCTCAGCAGTCTTAGTGGGTATCAGTACACACGGAGAGCTTGGAAAAAAGAAGCCTTCGACCTCTTTATGGATCCCAGTTTCTTTCAGATGGATGCCTCCTGTGTTAATCAGTAAGTTGCCCTCTTGCTTTTATTCAACATGATGATGCACTTCACAGTCTGTTGAAATCAAATACTGTCTTACAAAGTAGAACTCTGTTCTTTAACAGTAACAACAACAAAATTTAAATTACATACCACAATCTTTATCTCTTTCAGTTGGAGAGCAATTATGGACAATCTGATGACACATGATAAGACAACGTTTAGAGATTTGATGAGTGAGTATTGTGGGATAATAGCCCAGATAGTGTCTTTCTTGCACATGATTCATTCTTACTATTTATTTTGCTCTTTTCTGGAAACTACTAAATTAGCTCTTTGTTAAGTTATACTTGGTACCCTATGGGAACATAATGTTAAAACTTACAGAGGATGACTTAGCAATAAATAACAAGTAAAACTATTTGTCCTTTTGGGGCAACTAGTAGAAGGAAGAAGCCATGTCTAATTTGACTCTAAATTGTTTCCCCAGCTCACAGCATTGTACCTGACATGTAACAGGCACTCAGTAATTATTGAATGAATGAGAGAGGTGATGAGACAGAGAAAGGCAGTCAGTTGGATCCAACCTATCAGACAAGTCATTCTAAATCTCTAGGGTTCAATTTATCTCCTCTGAAGAAGCGGGGTGGGGCAAGAAGGTCCAAATCACCCTCCACCCCCCTTTCTACTCCATTTTGATTGGTTTTACACTTTAGGCTTCTATTTAGTATTTTATCTGAAAAAAGGATTTCTTGATCTTTTTTTTTAAAGCTCAAAAGTTACAAAACTGAATGAACTTAAATAGCAGTGAAATTGCATGAGTTTGTAAGATTTTGTGTAGATTCTTTAGCCAAAGCTACAGTTTTCTGATCTGGAAAAGCATTGTTTTTTCTCTTTCTTCACAGGGTTGTTTTAAGGTTCAAATTCATCCATTCAATAAATATCTATTAAAAGACAGCAATGAACCAGGCATTGCGCTAACCTTAACCAAACTTTAAAAACTATTTCAGTGAGTAAGAAGTTGTAAAGGAAATAAAATAGGGTGACGTGTGATAGATTTTAAATAATAGCTAAAAGGCTCATATTTGAGGTGAAACTAAAGAACCCAACATGAAAAGACCTAGAGACAGAATATTCCAGGCATAGGGCAACACAAATTACAAAGTTCTTAGGGTGGGAGTAAGCTTGGTGAGTTCAAGGAACAGCAAGCAAGACAACGAGGCTGCAGCAGAGTGAGTCGGGGTGAGGAATATGACATGAGGAAGGAGAGAAAGGTAGGTAGGCCAGGCCACGCCAGAAATTACTTTTACAGGAATGTGAAGGATTTAAGCAGATGGCATAAAATATTAAACAGTTTTCCTAGGGTTTTATAAAATGATGTTAGCGATTTTACCTTTTAAAACCCATAGCTCTAAATGTTCCTGTCTCTCTACGTCACAACTCCTACCAGTTGGTGTTGCTGCTTATGTATGCTGGATCTGGCTGCCAGCCCTTCTGCCTCAGAGAGGGGCCGGGCCCCGTGTTCTCTACCCCAGGCTTCTCTCAGTCTTGGATGTCATATGGAATCTAGCCATTTGTAAAAACAAATAACTGAATAATCTTATTCCAAAGGACTAGATGACTGTTGGTGTGACAGACTCTCTCACTTGTTTTTTTTTTCAGCTCGAGTGGCTGTGGCTCAAAGCAGTTCCCTTAATCTCTTTGCAAACCGTGATGTGGAGCTAGAACAGAGAGCCATGCTTCTCAAAAGATTAGCATTTGCTATTTTTAGCAGTGAAATTGACCAGTATCAGAAATATCTTCCAGATATACAAGGTAAATAGTGAAAAGCTTTCTCTATCTTTCAAACTGTAGTTTTTTCTGTTCCTTAGAAAATATTTTCTCTGAATTATAAGTTGGGGTCAAATATACCAAGTGCAGATAGATGGGTAATGTTGTAGCATTAGAAATTTTTCTACTGAAACAATAAAAATTATCAACACCAGTATCTAAAAGAAATCAACACTGAGTTTGTAGGACTTGCCTGAAGGTGGTCTGGTTCAAATTTCCAAGGAATTCATGTTTAAGGATGAGGTTTAAGACTATTTTGCTGCAGGTAGGCAGGTTAACATCTTTTCAATGTGAACAAGAGGTCATATACTCTAAGGAGAGGACCAAAACATAGGCAAAACCAAGAAATTGTGACTAGAAGTATTACTTGGAGGTCTGTAATTTGGAGGCTGGGTGGGGGATTATATAAGTACTTTGATAACCTTAATCAAATAGATTTGGTGACCCTCTGTGTCTCGAAGGCTGTCAGCACACTCATTATCACCCTACGCCACCAAATAGCTCCACAATGAGGGTGGACTTCACCCAGGGCAGAATTATTTGCTGCCTGAGTCAGTGTGCTATAGAGCCTCCAGTCTCAGGACCTGACATGGAAACATGATAGTTGTCATCTTCTCTAGGGAGATTTTTCTCATCTCCCAGAAGACAAGTGATTCCTTCTTTCCTGACCCTTTATATTTAATTTCAGATATACAATATGTACACTATTTGTCCTGTAATTTTTTTTTAAGTTGACCAGATCAGTGCTACTCAAAGTGTGGTCCATGGATCAGTACCATTCATGATAAGTACAGAAATTTACAGTAAATATCTTAAACTTTTATTTGCTATTTGAAAGAATAAGAAAATGATATTTATATTTTGTGTATCTTTGTTTAATTTTATTTTTCTTGTATTTCATTTTTATTATATCTTATGAAAATATCAACCTACAACAGAATAGAATTTTTTTGAAAAGTTGGTCCTTCACCACAGATAGTTTGAGAATACTGGACTAGATGATATATAACGTTTTATATGATAAAGATTTAAATTATTTAGGTATTGAGAATCTACTGCATTTCTTTCAGAGAGATTGGTTGAGAGTCTCCGTTTGCCCCAGGTGCCAACACTCCACTCTCAAGTGTTCCTGTTTTTTAGAGTGTTACTTTTAAGAATGTCTCCACAACATCTTACCTCACTCTGGCCTACCATGATTACAGAACTTGTGAGTTAATTTTACTTCAATCAGGTTATAAATCTAAGTTATAAAACAACGTTATTAGTTTCCATGTACTTACTGGATAAAAAGCTAATCGTGGAAGAGAACTGAACTCTAAACTGGTAACTGTCCATTTTTACAGTTGAAATAGTGAAACAAGTCAGATTCCATCTCCATACGGCTTAAACTTCCAAATATGCAACACAGATGGCCAGCTCTTTGAAAATGATTACTTCGTCTGATCTGATTTAGTGTGCAGTCTCTACTGCACCACGTTTTCAACTTTGTTATGGCCTGCAGGCCTGGTTTCCACCTGTAGCAGTACCTCTAGTGATAGAGATGGTTGAGCTGGATTTAAATGGACTGACATATACTCACTCTTTTTTTTTTTTTTTTTTTTTTATTCCAGGGTATTGTGAGGGTACAAACATTATGGTTACACTTCATGTCCTTGCCTCACCCAAGTGCGGGTTAAAGGCATGCCCTTCCCCCCCTACAGTGCTCCCTGTGTCCTTTAGTTGTGGATTTACCACCTCCCATCCCCCTAATCCCTAGAGAGTATTTCTGCCATGTGATCACCCTAGTGTTGATCAGTTAGTACCAATTTGATGGCGAGTACAAGTGGAGCCCATTCTTCTGCTCTTGTGGTGCCTCACTTTGGATAATGGGCTTAAATTTAATCCAGGAAAGTATAAGAGGTTCTATATACTCACTCTTGAAGTGCAGCACTTACCCCAGTTAAACTTGCTTCAGAGAGACTTGCATAAAGATTTTGTAAACTCCCAAATAGCAAAACCTTCCTAAGTCCCAGTCTATTCCTCTCCCCAAATCATACCCAGTCATCCTGGTCCTCACTGGAATGATTTGGGGAGTTGGGAAAGTGGGATCAGTAAAGAAAGGAAAAGGAATCTGTATCTCTAAAAACCCAGCTTTCTAATTTCTCCACAAAGAAATTTCCTTTAATATTTTTCTCTCATTTTTTAAAATAACTGTGACTCTGTTCCACAATCACTAAAACCGAAACCTTGCCTTCATCTCACTGGACTCCGCCAAATGATTAGCAAGGCTCTGTGATGCCAAATTTACAGTTTTACTTTCAGACACTAAGTATAATTTAAAAGATTCTAAGGATGTATCTTAAAATTCGTTTTTGTATTAATGAAAATACAGCCTAAAATAACTAAAAGAGTGGAATTGTAGTGTTCCTAACACAAAGAAATGTTAAATGCCTGAGGTGATGGATACCCCAATTACCTTGATTTGATTAATTCACATTGTATGCCTGCATCAAAACATCACATGTACCTTATAAAGACATACAACTATTATGTACCAAAATAATTAAAAATAAAAATTTTTAAGGAAAATACAGCCTAAAGATAACTTGAAAAGATTAAATATCCAGATTAAATAAACATTTAACATTTATTTCATGGTCTTCAGGTACAGGTATTTTTACTGATGGAGCAGGAACTCACTGCTGATGAAGACATATCACGGTAATATATAATTAGTTTCAATATATTGTCAGTTTTTAATATCCTGAAATCATCTAGAATGTTACTCAGCAACTAGGAGAGTATAGATAGTATTTGTCTGAATACTATATTTAGTCCATTGTTATCTAATGGATCATGTTTGGAGATAGTGTCGTTTCACTTATTCCTTAACATTTAGATTAATCTATCAGCATTTATGGCCTTTGGCCCCTAGATACAAATTTAAAGCAATACAGTATTGTTTCAGCTAAATGAGCTATGTTGGTTTTGGTAGGTCAGATACGGTCCCTGAAACATGGCAACATATAGCAAAAACCTATTATGTTAGGTAACCTGGAACCAATATGTGTCCAAATATTTCAGAATGGTCCCAATGTACTATATTGCATTCTTTTTAATATAAGTAGTTTGTTAATGTATACCTAAATATGATTTTTATTTATATAGAAATTCTTATATAAATTTATAAATTGAAAAGATCCTTGAAGACCATATGTCTTGAATATATTTGTTCTTCTTCAGTGCTAGGTTTACAAAAAGAGTCTCTGGTACTAATAACTGTTTGCTATTATAGAAAGCTTCGTCCCCACCATCTTTGCAGAAAGAAATTGAGGAATAATGAGGTTTCCTGGTTTTACAGTTTATATTTTTATATTTGAGGGAATACAAGTTATTTACTGTTTTTACATTCTTAAAATTTTTTATTTGAGAACAGCAAAAATAATTTAGTCATGACCTTGCTTAACAATCACTGGTACATTTATACCAGGATGATTATGAAAAATATTAGCTGGCACTTGAAGATTTTCTCGAATTCCCTGAGAGTAAATGGGTGCAGCTGCTGACTGTACTGTCTCCTGCTTATAGGACTTCAGGCCCCTCTGTGGCTGGTCTGGAAACAACATATACAGGAGGTAATGGCTTTTCCACTTCATATAACAGCCAGCGGTGGTTAAACCTGTATCTCTCTGCTTGCAAATTTTTGGACTTGGCTCTGGCATTGCCCTCCGAAAATCTTCCTCAGTTTCAGATGTAAGTAAAAATGAAGATATTAATGAATACTTTTGAAAATGCATTTGCTTTGGTCATTGACATCTGAGCCTAATTTAAAGTTCTTTGTGTATGTTGAAATAGTCACAATTTTTACTAAAATTCTTTTGGCAGGCGGGTGGGCAGCACAGTTACTGGAAGTAAATGGTCGATGTGGCTATATTAACAGACCATTCAGTGAACAAATCGAGCACCCTCCCAGATGTGAGGCAGTGGATACACGTCTCACAAGCTTCCAGTCCAGTGAAGGAGACATACAGTTGAACACAAGATGGATATTATGGGAGCTCATGTACAAGATGCTATGAAGCCACACAGTAGAGATCCCTCCTAGCTTTCCGGGTCAAAGCAGGCCCCAAGGGGAGTTTTAAACCGTGAAGAATGACAGCTAGTAAAGGTGCATGTGCTGAGAAGACAGAGGCAGGAGGGACCTGGTATGTTTCAAATGCGGAAAGGTCAGCGTTGCTGGAGCAGAATGTTGAGAGAAGAGGCTGGTGAGGGACTAAATTATGTAAGGCCTTATGAGCTGTCCGAGAACTTGGACTTTATTCTAAGCACAGCGAGAAGCCATTGAAGCATTTTAAGGAATGAAGTAATGTTATTAGGCTTGCATCTTAGAAAGTTTATTTCGGCTATGTAGTGTGGAGAAAGGACTGTAGATGGGCAAGACTAGACTGAAGGGGGCTGTTTTTTTTAGATGATAGCAAATTGAACTGAAAGGAATAGGGAGATAATTGATAAAAGTAAATTCTCACAGTGCCTTGCTCATAAATGCTCAAAAATATTTATGGTTTTTCATATCTGAATTTTAAAAATAATAGGAAACTAGATCTTATCAAAATATAGCCTAAGGTAATGTATTTATATTATGTATTATTATATTGTGTTATATTATTCTTTGGGAATGGAATATTAACCAGGCTGCTTACATTCACAGAAGTAATAAGAACTCTACTCTTTGATGCTCTGGGAAAAAGGACATTAGATAGCGTGCTCATGGTATTGACTTTTTATCTCCATGACAAGAACCAAAATGACTTTATCCTCTTTATTTTTTAAGATGTTACTACAAAAAGGAAGGAAACATGCCATAATATTAGCTACAGTTTTTTAAAATCTGTTTTTAAAAATTAAAAAAATCTATAAAGCAGAAGAAAACGTGGAGAATTTAATAATTTAATAATCTTGAAAGAGTAATATCTAAGTATGATATTTTATAAATTCAAAATACTTGATAATTTTTGCACATATAAATTAAAAAGTATCCATAAACTAAAAAGTACCATAAAGTGTTCTAAAAGACAGCAATGAATTGGAAAAAGATACTTGCAATGTACATGACAGAAAAGCCTAACATGCTTAATATGTAAAAAGCAATAACCTTATAGAAAAATGGGCCAATGGATGACAGAGTTAATAGTTCACAGAATGGCTTCTAAACATAGAAAAAGGTGCTCATCCATACTCAGAAATTCCAATTAAAATTATAGATACCCTTCAGGGTGGTAAAGATCTAAAAACTGCTTTCTTTTTACCCGTAGCAGGTTGTTGTTATTGTTGGAAGTGTACATTGATACTGTCCAGTTGTTCTCCAAAGAGGTTATATTTACTAAAATTTAGAATATATTTAAGCCAGTAATTCTGTTACATCCAATGATTTAACCTACCCACTATACTCTCAAATGTGCACAAAAATAAGCATTATATAAGGATATTGTGGCATTTTTGTAAGAGAAAGAGATTGAATAATCTAGGAAACTGGTTAAATCAGTTCTTTCCTGCTTCACGTCCTTAATCCTGGCACTATAGGAGGCCAAAACAGGAGGATCGCTTGAGGCCATGAGTTCAAGATGAACCTGAGCAATAGCGAGACCCTGTCTCTCCAAAACATAGAACAATTAGCCTGGCATGGCGGCACATGCTTGCAGTCCCAGCTACTCAGGAGGCTGAGGAAGGAGGATCTCTTGAGCCCAGGAGTTTGACGTTGCAGTGAACTGTGATGACGCCACTGCACTCCAGCCTGGGTGACAAAGCGAAACCCTCAGGAAAAAAAAATAAGTGCTTTCCAACACTAGAGTATTATGTAGCTGTTAAAAACAACAGGGTTTTATATGATACTGGATGATTTCCAAGACGTATAATTAAATCAAAACAAGATGCAATTGCCAGGTGCATGGCTCATGCCTGTAATTCTGCCTACTCAGGAGGCTGAGATGGGAGGATCCCTTGAGGCCAGGAGTTTGAAACCAGCTTGGGCAACTTAGTAAGACCCCCATCTCTAAAAAAATTTTTTTAAATAAAAAATTTTTAAAAATTAAAAACAAGCAGCAATCGTGTGTGTGTTTTTTAAAGGAGAGGGTTGGTTGTACAAATAGCATTCTGTGCATAAACTCTCTCTGGAAGGAAATACAAGAAGATGACAACATTGATGGATCCTTTGGCGAAAGAAAAACTGCCTTTCTTTGGCACGCTCTTTTATACGGTTTGAATTTTTTCCATAGTCAGATATTATTTTTACTTATTAAAGACAAAAAAAACAGAAATATAAGAGATGCACGAAAGAAGTCCTGTGTACATTTTTCTTAAATTGTTTCAGTTCTTTGCCTCCTTATTGTGTAGTTAGGGAACATTTAGCCAATTATACATTGAGAAATCAAGTCTTTGCCAGTACAAAGAGATAGTAAGAAAAACAAAAGCAATTTCCTTTTATTAATATAATGAGGAAGGAAACATTGTTGAGTATTTGCTTTGTGCTCATGAAAAAAATAGTGATGAGCACTTTATAACTTTACCTATCATTTACTCCTTACAACGCTATGAGGTAGTTAATAGTATCTTTACTGATGAAGAAAAGGCCCAGAGAGATGAAGAAACATACCAAAGGTGACAAAGCTAAAAGTGGCACAACTGGCATTTGAATCTTTTAAGTAGTGGGGTCATGATCTTTCTGTTACATTATGTCTCATCTTAGGTGGCACAAAGTCTGTCAGACTGATGTTGATATCATTCTTCGATACATAGGTACCGATGGGCCTTTATTCCAGAAGCCTCAGACGATTCAGGTTTGGAAGTCAGAAGGCAGGGCATACATCAACGAGAATTTAAACCTTACGTGGTACGACTGGCAAAACTTCTTCGGAAAAGGGCAAAGGTATTGTACTCTTTGGTTTGTTTTGGTTTTATGTAACCACATGTTACATTAGTGAATTGTTTATTAAATACTTCCTGGGAAACTGAAGACATCATCAAGTTGAGCTATTTTGAAAACAAGTCCCTAGTTTTTAGAATTAATGTCCATAAGCCTAATATTCCCAGACATTTTGAAAATACATTGTATTTTAAAGGAATATTTGGTTATTATATTAATTTTTTAAAAAAGAAGAAAAAGGAGTCCTTTGTACATTAGTAACATCTACCTTAAAATATTTTCTCCTCAAAAAAAAATAAAAACCTTGGAACCATGCATGTAAGTACTTAACACTGTAGTCCTAAATAGTGTCATAAACACCTATAATATTCATCTTAATGCCATGATGAGAAACAGGAAAATGAGTTGACTGAGAAAAATTGAATATCAAAAGATTATTAGAAAAAATATGTTAGATTTGTTTTTAACAGAACTAATCAATGGGTGAGATTAAATATTTTAAATTGTTAGAAATTATCATATTTCATCAACTGATTAGCTAGACCTCAAACAGAATAATAAAGAGAGTAATCATTAGCATTCATTCCATTGGTCTATATGAAATGAAATATTTATGCTAAAAATTCTATTTTAGCCAGGTGTGGTGTCACATGCCTGTAATCCCAGTACTCAGGAGGCTGAGGCACAAGGATTATTAAGAGACCAGGAGTTGGAGACCAGCCTGGTCACCACAGAGACAACCCAGCTCACACACACACACACACACACAAAAATAAAAAATTAACTGGCCATGGTAGCACATGCCTGTAGTCCAAGCTACTGAGGACGCAGAGGCAGGAGGATCGCTTGAGCCCAGGTGTTTGAGGATGCAATGAGCTAGGATCGTGGCCCTGCACTCCATGGTGGAGTAAGACCCCATCTCTTAAAGAAAAAAAAAATTCATTTTCTAAGAATGAAAATGAATTAGTTCTGCGAAGTCAACGTTTTTAGTTTTTGATTATGACCTACAGTAAGAAATGGATTACACATCCTAACCCAGTACAGCTATGTAACAGAATATAAATTTTCTCACAAAAAAAATACTTGCCCTTAGCACACGAGGTATTTTCTTTTCTATAGTTCCTGTTGTTCTTCTCTATAGTTCCTATTGTTGATGCTGATTATGTCCCATTTAAACATATTTCAAGACCCCCCTCCCACCCCGCAGTTTTTAAAACACTACTCAAAATTAAACTGTCTCTATTAGAAAGGTAGTGAAGGGACTCATTAACATAAAGCATCTACTTAGAGAATATTCCTCAAGAGGAACAGTGGGAATTAACTTAAAACATATACCATAAAGTGTAAGAAAATAAGATATGTAAAATATATTTATACTGTGTCTTATGTACTTTATCTTTCAGTGTGCATCAGAGTAACTTATTGCAGATCTTTGCCCAAGAACATAAAAGTAATGAAACTGGCATAGTCATCACTGGGCCTTTGTTATTAATCTTTTGTCATCCAAAAAATTTCAAAAATAAATTGTACAATTTGGGTATGATCTAGGTTATTTTGTGAGACCTAGTTTGCAGTATGTGCTTTGAGTGCTCAGAAATTTTCCAGTCTTCTGGAGTCCCCTACTCAGGTGCAGCTCTTAAACGGTAATCCACAAATACAGAAATGGAATGGAGGAAGGTGATTAAAAAGGAGGTTTTGCTTGAAGGAATTTACATAAGGAACTTAATTTTTTAAAATCCCAGTTGCTTCTGTAGAGGGTAAATAAAAAGACAGAGAAGAAGATTAAAGTTGGGTCCAGAGTTTAGGGATAGGAGTTAGGTACTTTCACTTTGATATCACAGGGTTTAGAAAAATAATCATGACAACAAATCCAGAAGCAATGCAATTATATATGACCCTAGACACATGTCCCTTCCATTATTCCTGCATCTCATTAGTAATGAGAGTTTTTATAAGACCCCTCCTTTATCTAAAGGATAAATATAACAATCTTTTGCCCAAAACTTGTCCCACAGAATAAGAAAGCTATTCTGACTGGAAGGCATCCTTCCATCCAAATCACTTTTAAACAGGGTCTTCACGGCCAAGCATACTTTTCACTGGAACAAAGGATATGAGTTCTCCTCTTTCCTTCCACAGGACAAGGAGGAGGACTTTAAGACAATGATTTTGGAGGGATTGGAGATGGCCAAGCATCAGGTGAGGGTGGCTGTTTGATGCCTGTGATATGGCAGCAAAAGTTGCCACATCTGGACCAAATATTGAGACACAAATCCAATTCTGGGTTTCAGCAAGTACAAGAGAGGTAAACAGGAAGGAAGCCTTTCTTCAAGTGTTAGTTTGGTAAAGTCAAAGAAGAAATTGTTTGTTTGGAAACATGTTTGGCTTTATTTTATTTAATACTGAGGACAGATGTATAGTTCTGATTATGAACAGCAGAAAGACTGAAACAAGTGTATTCTCTTGGTCAAAGGCTTAGTACCAGTCACGCTCTTAAAGGCACATCTTGACAGGAATATAAATGAAAGATTACATCACAGTTCTCTTACATTTAGAAATTAGCTATATAGAGGGTGTAAGCATAGTTTTCATTTTCCTTCAAGATAAATTCATCTCTGTACACTCTTTTGTCGCTGAATTGCAGTTTGATTTAGGGACTAGAGAGGTAGTAAGATCAACCAGTTCTTGAGTAATGGTAGTGATGTGAAAGTCAGTCACGGAACTCTCAGTAGAGCCAGTGTCGGAGTTAAGAAAAAAGATGGTTTTGTGTATATTATAATCTAGATTAGAGGTTAAACAATTGCTAAGAAGTAAATTAAGTGATAGCTGTTGGGGTTTTTTTGTTTGGGGCCAGAGAAACAACTAGGTAATCTTTTCTTGTTTGTTCCTGGAGTCTTCCATTTTAACTTGAATCTGTTTTCCTTTCTCAGAATTTTACTTTAAAATAAGCAGAGAAACCTTGAGACTACACGCAATAACAACCTGGATTTTATATCTGCTTTATCCACTAGAAAACTAGTGATATTAAGTTATTAAACGATGAAAGTTTCTCAACAACATGTGGTCTTAGAAGGCAAACTCCATTTGTTAATCAATATGAGAGGTGGTAATTTTGCTTCCTAAGTCGCACGTAATGATTTTTTTTCCTTTTTCTATACAGTTCATTATTCATTTTCATTATCTTTATTTAGGGTGTTGTTGTATCTGATTCTGCCCAAGTTCAACTGTAGTTCTCTCATCTCTCTCTAGACAGAATGACGTCTGTAGTTGTGTTTGTGTAATTCCGTTAGCTTCTTAATAGCTTCTTATTTGTGTTTATATTTAGTTAACAGTTTTCACATACATTCTTGTTTGACTTCTCTACTGAAATATAGAGATCAGATTTTTTCATTTTCTAAGTGAGGAACCTTTGCCCTCACTTAAAGAGTATCTTGCCAAGGATGCCACACACTAAATAAATGGCAGAGCCAATACACTAACCTAGTTCTTTGGACTCTGGGTCCAGCTTTCCTCCCCGTGTTGTTTAGCCCAGCCCAGCAGGAGATAGCAGTGTCTCTCCTCAAGGATCCTCCTTTCTCTGTGCTGCAGTACTGGCAATAATTATTCACTGTGGACCCACTACCATCTTGTGGCAAGCTCAGGCCATTGGCTAAAAGGGAATTAACTGATTTGCTAATGGAAAAACATATAAAGCTCTTTGTCCCTTCCTAACTTTCTTCTGTAGTCATTTGGTGACATACTACTTGGTTACATTAGTGAGAATCCAGAAATCTGGGAGCTTTTTGAGTATATGCAAAGCACAACATGAACTTTTAATTGACTCTCCGTATTCAAAACCATTTCTGCTAAGCTTATCTGTGCATTCTACTTGGGAAATATTACCACAGTGTTAGACCTCTCTATACAAAATTAGTAACTGGCACTAAAAGGTCTTTATGAGAAACAAGGGTTTTAAACAAGTCTGGAATGGAGACTTAATGCCATCATTTGTATTCATTTCTTGACTGCTGATGTTTACATCTTTTTTACTTTTCTAACATACTACATCATCTGTTAATAACAATTCCTTTTTTGTTTTGCAGAAAAATCCAGAGGAAGACAACTCAGGGAGAACGTTGGGTTGGGAGCCGGGGCACCTGCTGCTCACCATCTGCACCGTGCGCAACATGGAGCAGCTCCTGCCTTTCTTCAACGTGCTCAGCCAGGTCTTCAACAGCAAAGTCACAAGCCGATGTGGAGGACACTCAGGGAGCCCTATCCTCTACTCAAACGTCTTCCCTAATAAGGACATGAAACTGGAGAACCACAAACCATTTTCCAGCAAAGCCAGGCAAAAAATAGAAGAGATGGTAGAAAAGGATTTTCTGGAAGGAGTGATAAAAACTTGAGCACCACCAGTGGTTCCATTTAGCTTAAATGTAAATGTAATTATTTAAAACAAACACACTGCTCTGAGTTGTATAGTTTCCTTTTTTTTTTGTATGTAACAAAACACACTTCAGGTTGTATTTAAGTATTTGTAAATAAGAGCAAATGTCTGAATGTGGCCTGAATCAAGTTTAAATATTGTTGGCTCATATTGATTATGGTGCCTAAGAGAGAGCTATATATACATATATAGTCGATTGTTTTTATTGTCCTGAGTTGTCTTAAACCTGCAAAATACACACTGCACATTTTTTCTATTGGTTTCAGGCTTGGTTTAATTTAGGTTGGTTGGGGATTTTTTTCCTTCCCTTATTACCCACGTTCTGGTATCAGAATGGTGTCATTTCTCCATCAGAGGCTGGGTAACATAATTAGTGTTCCTTCCACGTACCTTCACTAAGAGGAGTGAGGAATAACTGAAGCCTGGACCATCATCCTCCTAAGTACAGCAGGAGTACCCCCACCTCAGTATGGAGGAGAGATGGACAACGTCCCTAGTCACACCTCTGAATTTCTGATGGTGTTAATTGGACAGGTAAGGCATCTAATAACCATTCTGAAGACTCTGCAATGGAAAAATTGGTTATATAATATCTTCTCCACCCTCTCCTTTTGTATCAACAATGGTGGATGCTGCAAAACAACATCTGGCTTAGATGATGGTGATGGCAAAGACATCACAAGGAGTTGGTTTAATAGGATTTAATTTTCCAGCAGCCTGCATGACTTGTGCCCTGCACACAGCTATAAAAGTTAACTGAATCATATACTTAAGCCCAATATTTTACATTAGTGAGACTGAAATTAGAGGTAAGTTTCTTTAACAAATAAGACTTACATATTTCTCAAGAATTATTCTGGTAGTGTTTAAGAAAAGCAATCAGATCTAGAAACAATACAGTAAGATGCATTATAAACATGATTATAAACGTGGTATTGCTATAATTGTTGACAGTTTTATAAAAAAAATTTAACAATCCAGTTTCTCAGGAATATAAAAATTATCTTCAGAAACATGGTTGGGGTCTTTCTCCAATTCCTCCAGCCAGCTGATATACTGCCAAGCTCACTTCATGTGCTAGGCTATCTGCACTTTCCTGCAAGTTAGATTAAAGGAGATAAGAGAGACAAAGAATCTACCACATGTTACTTTCAACTCTAGGGAAGGGGGAAAGTTGCTTCCTGATTTGTTTTTACTAACACATTCAAATGAAAACTTTTTTTCATCTTTCAGTAACACATTTCCAAGGCCCTTAAATAAATGGAAAACAGGTCAAATTCTTCTAAGTAAGGTAAGTTTTTAGTTAATTCAGGTTATAAAATTAGGTATCATTCCAAAACTCTAAATAAATTCCATTAAACCTATTCCCTTAAAGGCAAGAAGGCCACAATTGCGTAACTCTTACACCCTCGGTTGTACTCTCCTCATCCATCACGGATATTCATTCACTGGATTCTGAAAAAGCTGCCAGGTCTTATATAAATTAATCCTTCTGAGTCCCTATTTCAGTACTTTGCCCTGGCTATACAAACACTTTAAAGGGCAAATCATAAAACTCTAGACCACAAGTCTTGTCCTTATGAGGAAAATAGCAAGAGGCACAGAGTAAGGCTGTCATTTATAGGAAATATATGAAAAACAAATGGAGAGTCCAGAGACAAAGATGCCAGGTACCAGCTGATTTAGAAATGGACTACAAAACTGGCTGTTTTCATAGTCACAGAATTATATTAATCTACTTCACAGTACAAAGTATTTATTAGTTATTCCTGACTCAGAAATTCAGGAAGTCTAGAATAAATCAAAAGAAAAATGCTTGGGGATACTAAGTGGGTCCAACTTTGTTCAACTATTTAACTCATTAAAATAATTCTGTAGTCTTAATATGAACCTGAAAGTCTCTATAAACAAATCTCAAAGACATAAACCGTTAATTATCATATTGAGATTCCAAACGCTATTTTTTCTTTTCTCTCCTAGAGTTCCTCCCCATCACCTATGTTATTAGACACTCACTGCACACTTTTTCAATAGACCTATCCCAGCTTACTTGCGAGTCGGCTTCTGCATATATTCGGACAACGTCTTCTGTACCAGAGGGCCGGACAAAAGCTCGGGAAAGCCTGTACTTCTTCACCAGGTCATTGATAGCTTCCTGTAGTCCTGGGGGCGTAACTGCCTGTCTTTCCGCATCGGTGGTGCTAATAACTCTCCTGTCTGCAACCTAAGCACAAGCATTTCACATTTGTTACTGTATTACACTCTTTCTTTCAGAAGCTTAACCTGTTCAACATAATTCCCACCAAAGATTATCCCTCTTTCATTTTAACAGTAACATACCTACATTTAAGCTGAATTTTCCACAAATTACAACACTGAAATAGTAAAGTACCAGATTAAGTATAAGATGAACTGCATTAAAATTTCATAAGTTTTATTTCTCCATGGTCAGGGTTATTAATTTTAATATTTGTACAACTTTTCTCTTTTTCTTCAGTCTATAAAGAATTACCTTTACCAAAAAAAAGACATTTCTACAGTCTTACAGTTAGCACCAAAATAATGGCCAATACATACTGTGTGACTAAGTTCTATATCATACCATGGACCCCGGTGTAGTCATTGATCAAATAACTTTAGGTATTTAAAATAACATAAGTGGATACCTATTATATAAGAGGACTTTGACAAGCATCTCTTGAACTAATCCGAACAATCAGCAGCCATTCCTTTGAACTCTGGCTTTAGTATCTCTAAATGTCTTTCACAAATTCTGTTAGTGAATATGTAAACTGGTATAAACCTGCACAGGAGTCAGCAATTTATCTGAAATACCTTTAAAAAAAAAATTTTCTACCACTTCTCACCATCTAGCCTCAGGAAGTACTCTGTGAACCAGAAATAATGCAGAGGAAATATTTTCACTTGAAATAAAAGGCTATCTGGGATTTGCCTCAAAATAATATTGGGGGGAGGTATGGAGAATGTGTGGGACAATAGCTGAAATCTGTTTAAGCTAAGTACAGAGCAGTTTGCTATTTTGCTCTCTCTGTATGTTTTAAATTTTCCGTAATAAAATCCTTTTTTAAAAAAAGATATATAGAATCATTCTTAATATCATAATAAAGTTGGAAACCAAATACTTGACACTATAAGGCCTTATTTTCTATATATTGTGTGTGTATATATGAAATGAAATATGACATAGGAAGTATTTTCAGTGAGACATGGGATAATACGTTTTAGTTAATATTCAGAAAAGTTATTTTAAAACCTCTCGCACCTTAACTTTGAGTTGTCTGTTTGGAAGATCTGCATAGAGAGCATCCCACTGCTGTACAGTCAAGCCCTTCAGAGCCAAGATTGCCTCGATCACCAGCATGTCAGAAATAGCATCACCAGCTGCCTGAAAGATGGGCAAACAAATGGAAGAAACCACCCTTAACATAAGCAAATCTTGGATATGAATGTTCTGTCTTAGAAAACCAATCATAGTACAGGTTGAGCATCCCTGATCCACAAATCCAAAAACATTTTGAATGCCAGCATGATGTCCCAAGGGGAAATTTCCACGTGATGTGACCTCCTGTGACAGGTCACAGTCAAAATGTAGGCACATGATAGCCAGGCTCTGTGACATGTGCCTGTAGTTCCAACTACTTGGGTGGCTGAGGTTGGAGGACTGCTCGAGGCCAGGAGTATAAGGTGTAGTGTGCTAGAATTGTGCCTATGAGTCGCCACTATACTCCAGCCTGGGCAACATAACAAGACCTCATCTCTTAAAAAAGAAACACAAACAGGCTCACACTAGTTTATTCAGTGTCCCCAAGGGAAAAAAGATCCAGCCACCTTCAGCTGCAACCTATCTTTTCCCATGCATATTGGATATGTATATATTTTTGTTATTATTAAAAGTACATATATGCATGAGTAAATGTAAGAAAATGTTTGCCTATCTGTAGCATGTAAGTTCAGAATCAGGAATGGTGGTGATACCAAACAACCATAAATTGTCCACATGAGAGGCTCACATAGTGACATTTTTGCTTTCTGATGGTTCAGTGTATACAGACACTGTCTCATGCATAAAATTAAGAATACTGTATAAAATTGCTGGATGTGGTAGCTGGTGGCTCATGCCTCATGCCTGTAATCCCAGCAACTTGGGAGGCTAAGGTGGGAGGATGGCTTGAGGCCAGGAGTTGGAGACTAGCCTGGGCAACACGGTGAGACCCCATCTCTTAAGCAAACAAACAAAAAATTAGCTGGGCACGTTGGCATGTGCCTATAGTCCCAGCTACTTAGGAGGATCACTTGAGCCCAGGAGCTCAAAGCTGCAGCGAGCTATGATCACACCACTGTACTCCAGCCTGGGTGACAGAGCAAGACCCTATCTCAAAAAAATAAAATAAAATTGTATAAAATTATCTTCAGGCTATATGTATAAGGTGCATACATAACACAAATGAATTTCAAGATATCGCACTGTGTATATGCAAATATTCCAAAATTCAGAAAAATCCAGAATCCAAAACACTTATGGTCCCAAGCTTTTTGGACAAGGGATACTCAACTGTATCCTGAGCTTCCCTATCACCCTTTCCCCTTGATCCCATGCAGCATTAACTGGAGTGTTTTTGTAGATAAATACAAACAGTAATGAGGTAAAGATATCCATGGAAGACAACAATGAAAAGTATATAAGGGATATTGAAACTAGCTCTTAAACTTGTTTAATCCTCCTCCTCATCTATAAAATGAGATTAGACTGGATAACTCTAAGGCTCAGCCTAATATTCCATGACTCAAATGTTTGTTTATAACTAGATCCCTTTTGAGATAAAGCATCATGGTAAAATGGAGAAATAAGCTTTAATGTAAAACTCAAAACTACCATTTAGTAGCTCTAAGCTTTTGTTTCTTCATTTATAAAATGGGAATTAAACCCCTCTCCCTATGTTACTACAAGGATTACAGGATAAGGCATATAAACTGCCCAATATGTACAAGACACTCAAATATTTGTTCCATTGCTTTTCTCTGCCCTGAGTATTGCTTTTCCACAGCCACACTCTACACTTAATCCCAACTACTACATGACCCACACATACATGCCCTCTGTCGAAGAGACAACCGATTATTTTTAATGAATTTCCTTAAGGGTAGTTTACAAAAAAATACTTAGCAACATACAATGTATATACTCAGTAGCTGCATTTGTTGATTCTAGGCTACTTCGTATACTTGAAATTCTTCATCATAAAATGTAGGTAAAGGGAATCATATAAAAAACACTGTCGTTCCATTTCAGTGTCAATCTCAATCGAATATACTGCTGTTGCAAGGAAGCCGACAGGACTTCTCCAGCACACTGCTCTGTCCCGCTTCTGAATAATGTAAAGGTAACCAAGAATCCCACCCCATCAGTCCTGACCTGGTTAAACAAGTCAATAACGTTTTCAAGCATCTTAGCAGCTTTTCTTTTCTTATCTTCTAATTCTTCTGCTAGTTGTTTTATCTTCATTTCAACCGTTGTACTAAACAGTGCCTGCAGCAAAAGTATACAAAATCAATCTCAAAACACTATCCGACCCCCAGTCACAAGTACTATCATGCTAGCTAAACCACTTTTACCCTTAATCAGTCTGGAGAAACCAAGAGGAAAATTAATGACAGGCTTATAATGCATGAAACTAATATAAGATCAAATCAGAACCCAAAGGATATTACTAGGGGAAAAAAGTTTCTTTGTGGATTATATAACTGGTTATCAAAATTTAAACAGCAGATTACAAAGAAAACACCACCTTGACAATAGTTGAATACATATAAAGAGTTTGTGTTTTCTTGTTAGCCAGCTAAATCAGTTCTGTGCAACCAGGTTACTTAATACTGTGTATCTTTTTTACTTTGAAGGATAGAATTCAATGCAACTAGTACAATTTTATTGTCCTAAACTTAAAGGCATGAGCTAGGCAAAATTAGAAAGAGGGTTTATCATATTTATCAAAGTATGGCAAATAGTGTCATGGATATTTATTACAATATAGGTACATCATGTTCCTCAAGATTATCATGTCATTTGGAAATGCCTTAGCCATCTTTTTATTGCCCTCAAGAGGGCTCATCCTGAGGAGGATGAGCACACTATGCTCAACTACTTGATGAAATACATTTTTGATTTTTGTTCATAATATAAAGTGCAGGATGGTCACTTTTTCTTTTTCTTTTTTTGAGACAAGGTCTTGCTCTATTACCCAGACTGTAGTATAGTGGCCCAATTATAGCTCACTGTAACCTCGAATTCCCGGGCTCAAGTGATCCTCCTGCCTCAGCTTCCGGAATAGCTGGAACTAAAGGTGTACACCACCATGCCTGGCTAATTTTTTTTTCCTGGTAGAGATAGGGTCTCACTATGTTGCCCAGGCTGGTCTCAAACTCCTGGCCTCAAGTGATCCTCCTGCCTCAGCCTCCCAAAGTACTGGGATTACAGGCAGGAGCCACCATGCAAGGTTTGGTTACCTGTTTTTCTAAATAAAGTTTTACTGGAACACAGCCATATCCATTCATTTTTGCTATACCAGCAGAGTTAAGCAGTTGAAACGGAGACCTTATGGCTTGCAAAGCCTAAAATATTTACCATCTGCTCTTTAAAAAATCATTTACCAACCTCTCCACTAGATCACTGAAATTATATTTTAATTGCATTTTGTAGGAACTTGTTATTTTTCCCCTTCTTATATTTATGTCCTCCAGAAGCCAACATTGAATTAATGAGAAAAATGATTTGGCCCAAATACAAATTTTCTGTTGGCCACCTCAAATCCACTTATGAAATGAGGTGAAATATAAAAACATTTTTTAAAACTTCTAAACTTCATGAATCTACTAAAAACCACTTAATTATGCATAAAATGTGAATTTTACATTATGTAAATTATATCTAAAAATTTTTTTAAATATTCTGTCTGCCAAGAAAGCCATAAAAAACTTTGTATGCTTATCACTAATTACTTTAAACTCATTTCCAGTTATTTATGGTAATTCTTAACTTTCCAACACTTTTCAATTTACCACAGCTACTGAAGTTTTCCTTTTCCCACCAATGGCCAGTTGAAGGAAAATGAAGAGACAAATCTACTTAAAAGAAAATTAAGAACTGCATATTTTTTAAAAAGACTAAATTATTAAGAGAACAAATACATCTCTTCAAATTCGAAGAACAATCATTACAATCTAAAAGAAAACCAGTTTTATAACACATGAGGATGTGTAAGTTAACCAAAGAATCTTACCACCATTCAGTCATTTCAACAACATGGAGTCCTACCTATGAGCTCCCAGACACAGAACTCCCATCATGTAAGTGCCAGCCAAGGCAGCTGCAATTATGTATGAGAACTTACGGTGCCATGCCCATTTGCTTCAAAATAGACTCCAATGTCAAACTCTTGAGCCTTGTGGTGTAAATGTTTTACACCAGTTTTAGTGCAATACACAGGTACCTATAACACACATTTAAAGAAACACAACAGCAATTACTCAGGTGACAAATGTTTATTGTATTACATACTTGGTATCCCAGGGATATAACAAGTAGTAAAACCTACTGGAGCTTAGCCCAATGAGGAAGATGATTAGGCATTAAAATACAAAATGGGCAGTGTCCCATGGAGTAGGGAAGGCACTATGGAAGCTCACAGCCAAGCGAAAAGCCAGTGAGAGAGATCGGAGGTGGGGGGGGGGGGGGTTCCTCCTTATCCGCCGTGAGAGTACAAGTGGGCGCATGACATGACCTGTTTTAGAAACCTGAGTTTAGCTACAGTGTGGAGAATGGCTTAGAGAAGAAGTCTGCAAACTTTTTCTGTGAAGGGCCAGACAGGAGATATTTTAGGCTTTTGGGCCATATAGTCTCTGCCACAATTACTTAATTCTACTCTTGCAGCGTGAAAGCAGCCACAGACTATATATATCAACAAATGAGCATGGCTCTATTCCAATAAAACATTATTTACGAACAGTGGCAAACCTGTATTAGAAGGTTAAGAAACAGGGGATTAGTTAGGAGGTTTCTAAGACTAATCCTAGTAAGAAATTATGGTGGCTGGACCAGCAACAGTGGGTAGGGAAAGTCATGGATGGATCTGAACAAGATTTAAGAACGGCTAAGGAAAGACTGATAGGAGCAAAACTGCAAAAGAGACATCAAGTAAGATCAGCATTTGACTGGATTTAGGAGACCTCAGGAACGGCAAGGGCTAAAAATATTTCATCTGTAAGAGAGTGGGTTGAGAAGTAACCACCTCAGATATGCTTCGTTTCTTAAACAACATATTTTACCTATAAGAAAATGTTAAGACAGAAAATAAGAATTAAAATACTAAAACAATAACTCAAGTAGTGTGAAAACCCAATCCCTGTGAAAGGCAGGCAACTGGGCCCCAGATGGAGTCCCTTGCATGGGGTTACTATAATCATACATTTAAATCAGGTCACAAAACTAACCACCTCCAGATATGTTGTTTTGCCCACCTGCTATTTCTTTTTTAAAAAGTAGGAATTCACACGACAATTCAGATTTCCAACTTCTCTTGAAGAATCCGACTAGAGTGGACAGTGGCTGGCCTGGGCACACTCTGCTCAGTCCTGGCCACCTGTGCGTTTGCTCGCTTTCCCTGTCCAGTCCTGCAGGAATCTGACTTTGCAATTTCTGCTTTATACAGAATGAAGAGGTAACAAAAACTAGCTTAAAAAAAAAAAAGCCCCAGAATTTGAAATAAGATACATAAAAGTGGGAAAATATTACACCAGTTAGTGAGAAAAAGAATAAAGGCAAACTGGCTTCCAGTTATTTCCATGAACCCCTAACTCTCAGAGCAGTTCATGTGGTACAAAGGGTGGTCATCTGGGGGACACTGGGAAAATAACTAGAAACAGAATCTCCTACCACCCCAGAAAACCTCACCACAAAAAATGAGAGTAAGAAAACAGTTTTATTACTGAATAAGCTTAAGCTAGACTGTGACGCAATCACAGGCCATGCACTAAGATATTGCATAAGACAGAAAGAACTCTCACCCTTTAAAATAGTCAAGCAGATACATTCCGTTCCATACAAGTCCCCAAGATATAAGATAACTAGCGACAAAGATTCTCTCCTTGAGCAAACTTCAGTCAGGCTCATCTGAGCCCGACTAGGCCCCATCCTTGGGCATGTCCTCCAAGAGCCCAATTTTAGCAAAAATCCTCACCCTGATATCTGATCACCCCTGATATCTCATCAAAGTCCTCATCCTCCACCCCCCACCCCAGGTAATATGTGATCGCCCTGGCCTACCTTCATCAAGAATGCTGTTAGGTCAGTTTAGCCAAAATATACTCCCCTTCCCCTGATGTTTCCTCTCGGTAGTTTTCCATCTACTGACTCCTGCGCCTCCACACACACCCTGCTCCTTGCTGTATTCGGAGTTGAGCCCAGCCTCTCTCCCCCAGTGCAAAACCCCATCACGTTAGTCCCTGTACCTATCAATACAGTCCTAAGTCTGCCTTACCATTTTAACAAGTGTCACGAGTAATTTTTTCTGTAACACGAATCTTCAAATAAGAGGACTTGACAACATCATTTGTGACACATAGTTTATGCTAAATTTACCTAGTAATTGGGATAGCCATCTGTGTGAGCTAATTGCCTTTATCCAAAGGAGTAATAAAGTTTCTCATACCTCTATGACGGGTAGATAGTTACAATCTGGAGCCAGACACCTAAACTCTCATGAGACTGGGAGACAGGGGTGCTATCTTCCCTGACACTTATATTTAAAAATGGTGACTCTAGGCCCTTAAAGAAACATATTCCTCGGCTGTAAAGCTGGCTTATGTGGCCTTTAAGAAGATTTACATTCATTACAAAAGGACAGAGAAATAATTTACATGTTTTCTAAAGGAAATGCTCTAAGAAAAGACAGGGGGAGTCTCTCTCCCGTTGGACATCAAGGACAATTACATTTTTTATTATTTTTTATTTCTCTTTACCCTTACATGGACAACAGCTCAGCTTAATGCGCTGCAACGTATTCACTTTTATGAGGACGATATTTTCCTCATGGAAACATCGTACAATTAAGAAACTGTCAGAAAAAGAAAATGGTTCAATACCTTCATAACTTCTTCAAGGTAACGTGTTGAACTTCCATTTGCATATGCAGTTTGCACAACACCAATATTCAAACTTTCTCCAATCTGGACAAAAACAGTGATACTTAACATCAAAGGTATAGTCTACAGAAGCAAATTTAATCAGTTCTAAATTTAGGATAACAAAATTATCAGCCATTTCAGCTGTGCCCTGTGCCTTAGTTTGTGCAATAAATGACTGACTAAAAATGTAGATGTATATCAGAAAAAAACCTAAAATACTTTTTTTTTTTTTTTTAAGAGATCAGGTCTCAGTCTGCCGGCCAGGCCAGGGTACAGTGGTGTGATCAGAGCCCACTGCAGCCTTGAACTCCTGGGCTCAAATGATCCTCCTGTCTCAGCCTGCTGAGTAGCTGGCACTACAGGCACACACCACCACCCATGGCTAATTTTTTTTATTTTTTGTAGAGACAAAATCTCACTGTGTTGCCCAGGCTGGTCTTAAACTGTTCTCAAGTGATCCTCCTGCCTTGGCCTCCCAAAGTGCTCAGATTACAGGCATGAGCCACCATGCCCAGCCCGTAAAATATTTCTGAGCACTATTTAAAGCAAATCTACAAGAAATCCTCTTTAAAGAAGCCTGTGATCTAATCTTTACCTCCTTAATTTTTTAATAAAAGTCTTTATTGAATTCTTAAAATATACCTTTTGCAGATTCTATTTCCAATTACATCCTATACTTAAAGCTAACCTGAAAGAGATTTCTAAAAGAGCAAAACAGGGCCGGGCGCAGTGGCTCACACCTGTAATCCTAGCACTCTGGGAGGCTGAGGAGGGAGGATCGTTTGAGCTCAGGAGTTCGAGACTAGCCTGAGCAAGAGTGAGACCCCGTATCTACTAAAAAACAGAAAGAAATTAGCTGGACAACCAAAAATATATAGAGAAAAAAATTAGCTGGGCATGGTGGCACAAGCCTGTAGTCCTAGCTACTCGGGAGGCCAAGGCAGTAGGATTGCTTGAACCCAGGAGTTGGAGGTTGCTGTGAGCTAGGCTGACACCACAGCACTCTAGCCTGGGCAACAAAGTGAGACTCTGTCTCTAAATAAATAGATAAATAAATGAAAGAGCAAAACAAATCTCACATTACTAAGTTATCATAATCATAGGAAATGAATCTCTCAGATGATGAAATTTTCTACTAGAATTTGAGGCTCCAGGGAGTGATCGCAGAACTCTCATTAACTTGTCAGTTATGAGGAAAGCAAAACTTCATAAATCTTCAAATCATAAAACTTAGCCAATATAAGGAAGAAGAATACCTTTAGGTTCCAAAACCAATGCCCCAATGTTGAAATAACTGGAATCACCACTTTTTTTTTATTTTCTGGCCACAAATGTGAGAAATTTCTCATAAATTGTGCCCTTCTTACATTCAAATGAATAAGTCTTGTTTCACAGGGTAGCCGATCCCCCCACCATACCTCCAACAGGAGCTCTTTAAGGAAACTGCTAATTAATGTTGCTATTTTGTCTCCATCTACGAGATGAAAGTGCCCATCTGCATCATGATAGTAATAAACAATTCTGTCTGCATCTCCATCAAAGGAACAGCATCTTTCATTGGACTTCATCTCCATTCCTAGCACACAGGATAATTTAAAATGCACTTCAATCCAAGAAATGGGAATAAAACTCAATATAAAAAAGTTTGAGGTTTTTCTCTTAAAATTATCCTTTCAAATGAAAATAAATATCTTAATCTTTAAATACTGAACAGTTTACTGGTAGTTTTTATAGGTCAAATTCTTTCATGGCAAAGTGAAAAACATTCAAAATCTATTTATGCTGAAACTTGCTATAATACTAAAATAAAATTCCACTTTATAAGCCAGTTGGTTTGGCTAGAGAGGTTTTTCCGTACAGTTTTCTTTGAAAGGTAGAGATTTCTGGATGCAAGCTACCTAGTACTATGAACTCCTTCACATATAATATAAAAAATAATCAGCACTAGATGAGGTATGTGCTTTAATTCTAATAGAAGTAATTTTTGTTTGTCCACACTTCCAACACAAGAAACACTGGTAATTAAGAGCAAAGAATTATAACCCGTGAGAGAGAACTGGTTTGTGAAATTTGCATAGGGTTATTGAAACCTCAGCAACTGCTACATCGAATTTATTAGAAAATCTGGCTGTTCTTTAGCTGTGACAGCGGCAGAGTGACAAATCCAACATGAGGTAACTAACAAGTGAAAGGCTTTTGTTGGGAATATGATCATGAGGTTGACTAAAGGACACAAAGCAAGCTTCCGGAAAGCGAGGGCTGTGGTTTTATTCATACTGTAGTCTAAGTGCCTTACAGTAGAGAGCAGCTCAGTATTTAGTGAATGGACAAATGAGTGACACAGAACTGAACTGTCAGTAAAGTAAATGTCAAAACAAGCAATTCAATGAAAAGGGGCTCAGATTGGTTGAATATACTGAAATGTTAAATGCTTACTACAGTGAGCCAGAATAACATGAATGAATGAGGCAACTAGACGATGGACTCTGTAGAGTTCTAGAATTAATGTCCTGTTTAAAGGCGGCAGCTATTTGACTGCAGCAGATTAATGCCATGTGTGAACAGACATTTTTTGACTTTGGTTAAAAGATGCCAGAGATGCCAATACATAAGAGAAATCACAGAATTTTTAAACAGTGGCACAGAAACACACACACATAGCAGACCAAACAAAGCACATCAAACCGGGTTTGGTCCACAGGCTAATAATTTAAGATCTGTAATGCAGATAAATGCACAATACCTCTTAATACTAAAATCTGAAGAACAGTCTTCCTCTTTATCTTCCGAGCATGGAAAACACTGATTCTGCTGACAAGTATGTGAGTTATGTTCCTTTTCCATAGTGCATCTAATTCAGATAAGGTATCTAAAAATGCTGTTATTTGCTATCCTTTAGATCAGTGGTTCTCAAAGAGTTATCCTCGGATTAGCACCATCAACAAACTGGCCTTGACAAATGCAAATTTCTATCCTATGCAAATCCTACCTCTGGCCTCCAGAATGAGAAACTCCGAGTGGACCCAGGAATCTGTGTGCTAATGAGCTCTCCAGGTGATTCAGATGCATGCTACAGTCTGAGAACCACTGCTCTAGAATGCCACTTTCCGATTTTGCTTTCCCCACCCGGCTTCCTACACACTATGAAGAGTGGTGTGACTCACAGGCAGAGAGAACACACCATGTTTTAAATGGCCCTGAAGTGGCAAGATTCCTAAATGTCTAAATGTTGCAGAGCCAGGACTAGCTGCATGATTCTTAGCTCACGTGGCCACCTCAGTTTGTAAGTGAGATTGGCTTCCAAGGGCTCTGAAAACAAATGTTTACAGTGCTAGTACTACATACCCTGCGGAGGTTTCTGATGACTCTTCACAAAGTCAGCCCCACATAAATGATTGAGTTTGCCTTTGGTCCCATCATTAAACAGTTGAACTGACAGCCCCTGTGAGAAGTAGTGTTCCATTTCCCTTAGCTTCAGGGCCCCTATGCCATTTGCACAGTCGACCTTAAGTGATCTATATTCGTCTCCACTGCAGGAAGCCTTCAAAGGAAAAAGACATATGGAAGGAATGCTTCAAGTTATAAATGTAAAAGTGAAATATAAAGCTATATGCTTATGTGTATATATGTAAACATCTTCTTTTACTTCAGCTAACTCATCTGTTTAAAACAATTTTTAGAATTATAAAACACTAAAGTAAAATTTAAAAACACCTCAGACACTGGAACAGTTTCACTCATTGAGCAACTTATGGAAATAAAGCTTTATTAGAACTTAGCCTCAGTTAAGCAGGGTCCCTTAAAAGTAATAGTACAGTTTATACTACATGGCAGCCATTCAAATGTGGGCATAAGCATACAAATGAGCAGTAACAGCATGTGTCATTCTCTGCATAGCATATAACATCACCAGGGAAATCTGGGTTTTTCCTAATTGTCAGTTTCCTCTCCCACCCATCCTCACCCAAAATACAAGTTTGATGACAGCAAGGGCTTTGATCTGGTTAACTCTGCCTGGCCATGACATATACTCAATGTTTGCTGATCAAATGAATTATACGCCTCAATTCTCTCCAGGTTTAACAACCCAATATACCTGAAAGAAAATCCTTCTCAACCATAGACGCCTGAAGTACTGAATCAACAGCACCTACATTAACTCTAAGATCAAATTCATTTGAATACTTGATACCCATAAGCAACCCCCGCCGTGGTTTCTCCCCCAGTGATCTCAGAATGCGCCTTGCCAAGTAAATGCCAACACACAGTTAGCAGCATACACAGACCAGAACTTTGCACCTGGAGCCCTAGAGAGCAAAAGGAGATATGCTACATTTTTGGAAAAGGAAAGAGGAGGAGTGACAAACTATCTAACACAAATTATTCAACTGATCATTGCTACTTTATTCATTTGTTTGAACTTCTAACCATGTTTAAGAGATTTTTCACCTGCTTGGTAAGTTCCAAAAAAGCCTTAGAGAGTTTCTGGTAGTAACCTTCTGTGGTTGCCTTTCCATATCGGCCACTGGTGTTTCGACAATACACCATGTAGTGCAGCTGGGGTGTTGTTAACAAGCCATAATCTGTCATAGAAATACAAAAAGCAATTCACCACATTTCTTAATAAAAAGTTTAAATGCATTCATACTGTAGGAATTTCGGGGTGACAAATCCTCTTTTTATCATCTCAGACATCTCAGAAAACACAAAAATACTAACTTTCAAACTATCCGGATACACATAAATTGAAATCATCACAACTACATGTCACATACTCAATTCTAAATATTAACTACTATTAGCAAAAACAATCATTTAGTATAGACAGGTAAGAATGGAAATACAAAGCAAAATAGAAAAGTAATAATTGAATTCTGTTTCCAGTAACATTGCAAACTACGTAAGTCAGATGAATCATCCTCCTGAAAAACCACCAAAATTCTAGATGAAAGAGAAAAATCTTTTTAAGAAGAGCTGCAGTCCTGACAAGTTACAGAATTTTCAGCCCCAAATCTATGGGAAGGCAGGAACTCCAAGATCTGAGCTAAGGGAAGCCAGTTTTGCTGTGAAGACATTCCTCTAAAGTAGAAATTGAGCCACAGTTTTCAGTGTAAAAAAGTCCATGCTGGTCTAAGATGTGGAACCCAGTAGAAGACCAGGCCCTCACGAAGTTGAAACAACCCCAAAGGACTAAATCTTCAGTGCAAGGGTTCTGATTCACCCCAAGTCACCACTCCCAGGACAGTTGTCTTGGCACTGAGCAGAGCAAAGGGGAAAAGCCATTCCTGAAGAGCTGTCACCACAAGCACAGGCCCTTGCATGGATTTCCAGCCCAAATATACATAACCACATAAAATGACCTTGTCATAAACCAATTTAAAGTGGACCCAGCCAAGTAGTGCCTCAGGTACCCAGCAAATCAAACACTAAACTTTGCCACAGAAATATACCTTCATCGTAAACCTCAAAAAAAAAAAAAAATCCACAAATAATGTTCCATAAAAACCAAACAGCTTACAAACATAGCTAAATACACAAGAAAGGCACCATGAGTAAGAAATAATGAAAAATGGATAGCAGAGATGGACCAGTATCCAATAAGCAAATATTCAGTGACTACATCTGTCAATGGACTTGAAACTCAAACACAAGAATTTGGACTGGAGGCAAAAAAAGGAGTCATTTTAAGTTCTTAAGCCCTGCAGTTATACAACAGAAATGGTTGTGAAGGCAACCTTGGCTCTGGTATAAGGATGAGGTGGGGGGAGGGGCTCAAAAAAAGGTAGATGAGAGCTTAGACTAGTTTAAAGGAAGTGTTTAAGAAAAGCAAACTATTATTCCGAAAGGCTTGCTAAAGGAGAAAACAAAAGGATTTTGTGACCAATATCAAAATTATCAAATAAACATTTACTAAATAACTATTACACACACTCAATAAAAAGCATCAGCATCTATTCAACTGATCAACCCAGAAACCTGGTATTTGTTCGTCAAAGACACACTCTCACATCACATAAAAGCCTTTGAATTCAATATAAATTTTAATTATTTTTATTTCACTTGGTACCATCCCTCTTGCATAAACTAATGAATATGCAATAGTGGTCTAGATGGTCTCTTTCCCTTTCTTAAAACTTTCCTTTCCCTTCTCTATACAACAGCCAGAGTGAATGGCTTAAAATGAAAACATGATATTATTCTCCTGAACAAAATCCTTCAGTGGAGTCCCACTGCATCTGGACTAGAGCCCCAATCCTTGCTTACCTCCCTAAGATCTTTTATCAGCTTCCCCACGCTCCCTTGCAGCCACATTAACCTTCCTTCATTTCCTGAAGTACACTAAGCTGAAGAGAGAAATGAGGGAAAGGTTAAAAAAATTACTCTCAAATTTTTCTAGACTAAAACACTAGAAGAGTGCTGGTTCTAGAGATAGAATGAGAATGCTGAAAAGGTCAATCGTTCTGGGGAAAGAATACAATTTTGGGCAGGCCACCTAAGGGTTGACATCACTCACACCAGCGTGTCACACATTGCAGTCAGTGGGTCACGGAATCTACTGAGTGAGACACAACCAGCATTTCTGCATCTTAAACGGCGGAGTGCACATCTGGCAGTATGGGGGAGCCCTGCTTTACTGAAACTACTGTTTTAGTTATACACACAAGCACATATGCACAGGCCATGACACGAAATGGGCTTCTTACCACGGGTTGGGATACACGGTGAAACAAAACAGACTGCGGGAGGAGTGTACATAACAGGTAGTCAAAAATGTTTAATGAATTAATAAACGAATGAAAAAAAGTAGCTGGAGAATTGGCAGGAGAGATGACCATTCAGAAATCACATAGAATGAAAGACAGAACTGACGAATGCCCTTATCAAGAAACAGAAGGGGAGCCAGCGAAGACCAGTAAGGTAGAAGCTAGCAGAAGCTTAAAGAAGAGTTTTAACAGTGTCGAAAGCTACAAAGATGTCAACTGAAATAAAAACTTTAAAGCGTTAAGTTCTTACAGTTATTTTTTAGGTCACAGATCCCTTCGAGGATCTGACAAAAGCTATGTATCCTCTCCGTAGAAAAATGCTAGCTGCGTAGACAACACTCCAACACTCTGCACATTGTATCCAGAGGGCCACAGGGTGCCTGCAGCTCAACCAAACACTCCACAGGGTTCCTGGGCCCCAGGTTAAGAGACCCCACTTTACAACAGTCACTAGACTCGGCGATCAGAACGCAGATGAGTGTGGGGGAGACGTTTATTTCATGGAGAGGGGAGGCTAGACACTCACCTGCAGAAGGCTAAAGAATGACTAGAAAATGAGGAAAACAGAAGGTGAGCAGAGCCAACTCTTAGACGAGGCCTGATTAACTGTGAAGGAAGGGAAAACAGCAGAGTGGAGAGGAGGTTTCAAAGGTCAGGAGAGGATTTTTGTTTTAATTAGAAAGATCTCACACCAGGAAAATATTCACCTCAACGCACAGGGAGCCACTGCCTTCCCAACAGCACGACCTACCTGAGAAGAGGATCCTAGCCTCCATTTCGTTGCATTTAATTCTCTCTCATTTGATAAAACATGAAGCACCTGTCCAAACCTAAAACCATGATTACACGTAGGCCAGATAGTTTCCATCACTACTTGACACGTTACAGCTGATTCCACAGCCGAGCAGCTATTAGGGCATACCTAATATTGACAAAAGTTCCCCAAAATGAACATCTTCAAGTAATTTCAAAGGTTTTTGTTTCAAGAAATTCTTTACTAAGGTAGAAGAAGTTGTATCAGATCAGCGTTTCCTACCTATCATCTCCTGTAGGACTCCCACAGGTAAAACAAAATATGCCTGCCCAGAAACAATCTGGAAGACCATTTTAAAAGTCAGTATTTTGTATCTAAGAACTCATTTTTTAAACATTTTTTGTTCACCTATATTTTCAAACTTTTCTAAATAAATACACATTCCTTTTGTAATCTTTTTATTTTATTTTATTATTTTTTTTTATTTCAGAGTATTATGAGGGTACAAACATTATGGTTACATTTTACGTCTTTGCCTCACCCAAGCGAGGGTTAGAGGCATGCCCTTCCCCCTTACAATGCTCCCTGTGTCCTTTAGTTGTGGGTTTACCCGCCGCCATCCCCTTAATCCCTGGAGAATATTACTGCCATGTGAGCACCCTAGTGTTCATCAGTTAGTACCAATTTGCCTTTTGTAATCTTAAAAAGTTTTTTTAAGATTAATTTACAACTCAGGACAACTACATACCATGGAATTGACCTCCTAAAACAGTCACGCCATCTATTACAGATTGCGAAAGTTTCTCACTGCTGGGCCTAGGAAAGAAAAGGAAGAAAATATATCCCATCCTCAAATGAACAGAGTTGCTGGTTCTGCAAGCAAATGCAGAAATTATGAGCTGTAAATTTCAAAATAATAAATTCATTGTATCTGAACTGAAAGCTATCAACTCTGAAAAGATACTGGTAAGTTATAAGCATTTTCCAGTAGCCTTTCACAATCTATTTTTCCTGGAAAGACTTTACCTTTTAAATGAATTTAGAAAATATATATAAAGAATACCCTAAAAGGATACACCATATCCAAATACCTTTCCACAACATATGTGTTGTTTAAGAGCAGTAACAATAAATACTGAAAGCACACATGTGCATATAGAGTACCGGCTATTAAACCACCAAGGATACAGAACCTGTTTCCCATTTTATAAAGCCAGAACAAATTATTTATCTACATGAAAATAAAGGTCATTATAAAACTGCCTTGAAGAAAAACATGTTTTATAATTTAAATTAGTTAACAGGTAAGATCCAAATACATGCCAGACCGCTTTACTGTGGGATAATTTACTTCAAAATATAAGTCACTTGGCTAGTTCTGCTACCTATAAACCTACAATCAGCGGTATTTGGAAGACCCTCTGGAAACACAATAGAGGGTTGAAAATAAAACAGTCTGAGCCATTAGGAGATCAAGCAGAAACGTCCTTTTGAAAGAATCTCTGGATAAAACCAGATTTCATGCAAAAAAGAATCCTACTGTTTCAAGATACACTTTGAATATAACATTTTACAAAAACATATGTTTCATAAAGCTGCAAAATATGACAAATATGTGGAAAATAATACAGATTGTTGTTTTCCAGTGAACTCCAGCATGGAAAAATAATATAAATATTTGAACCAATAGTAACACAGATTATAAAGTAAATCTTTAAAATAATGAGTTAAAATCATGTGTTCTGACCCTGCAGGAAAAAAAAATACGCCTACAGGAGGAGGGTGGGAGACATTAAGTCCTTCTCTTCTGCCACGAAATAACTACTTTGCATATATAATTTCATTTAATTCTCACAAACACCCTGTGATAGGCTTTATCATTAACATTTTATAGATGAGGAAATGGAAGCTCCAAAAAGTTAAGTAACCTGCCACTGTCATATAAGTGTTAGAATTGGAGTTCAAATCCAAGTTGGACTCCAAAACCCAAGCTCCAAGATCAGGCGCGGTGGCTCACGCCTATAATCCTAGCACTCTGGGAGGCTGAGGTGGGGGGGATCACTTGAGCTCAGGAGTTCGAGACCAGCCTGAGCAAGAGTGAGACCCCGTCTCTACTAAAAATAGAAAAAATTAGCTGGGCAACTAAAAATAGAAAATAAAATTAGCTAGGTGTGGTGACACATGCCTGTCCTCCCAACTACTAGGGAGGCTGAGGCAGAAGGATTGCTTGAGCTCAGGAGTTTGAGGTTGCTGTGAGCTACGCTGACGCCATGGCACTCTAGCCTGGGCAACAGAGTGAGACTCTGTCTCCAAAAAAAAAAAAAAAACCCAAGCTGCAGTAGTGACTTAGCTTCTACCTCCTACTAAAAGGGCCAGGTAGGTGAAGAATTGCCACACTCGGGGCAATTCCACTTCACTTAATTCGTTGCATCTGTCTTGGGTATTAAAACTGGTGCAATCATTTATCACACTCCCAAAGCTGCTTCCATCAGTAACTCTTGTCGTTACCTGGTATCTCTACCAATAACCACGAAGGCGTCTTGCTGCAGATTCACAGCTTCTTTCTTGCTGATGTCAATAAGCACTCTCTGCATGTCCTGTTCCTCAGCATTTGCCAAACACGTAGCATGTTCCTCCCAGGATGGTGCCAACATTTCGCCCAAGGGGTCAACCAATTTGACACCATTGTCTTCCTTAAAAGAAAAGCAAACAATAAGCAACCTATGCATATGCATGAGGGCGAGTTGAGGAGACAGAATTAGTGCATATTTTTCCCCCAACAAAAGACAGTGATGGCTGAGCAGTTTCAATGGTTATCACCTAATATTAATGCCAGACCCTGGCCTAGGTGTTTTTTTTATATATTACCTCACTAAATCCTCAAGACATCCATATCGATCTAATAATCCTATTGTTATGCCAATCTTACTTGGAGAAAACTGAGATTCAGAGAGGTTTGGTAATTTTGCTTATCATCATACAGCTAATAGTGTCAGTGCTAATATTAAAACTTCAAGTCTATCTGACTCTTAAACCTAACCACCTTATGCCACACTAGCTTTTTCAAAAGGCTGCCATCGGTATTCACTATTAATAACTGACTAGAGCACAACTGGAGCAGAATGAGGGTACCTAGAAATTCTTCTCACTATGACTCAGGACTCCAAGAACATACTGGCCAGCTTGTCAAACAGTGAGTGGCACAGAAATTGAAAACTGACTCCCAACTCTGTTCTGCTCAAATTCCTGGAAAGAAATAAAATGCTGTTCAGAGTGAATGTCAACTGAGAAAAACAGCTCAGAACTGTTCCGAGAAGTGTTTCTGGAACTAGCAATAAACGTGGGGCTCTTCCTACAAGTCATCAATCAATTATGGCAACGAATACATTTAGACATTTACATATTTACAGTGATCACACATGTAGAAGTTGGACAGGCAATGTCCTTATTTGGATTACATTCCTTCACTGACCTACGTAGCTTTAACTTGCTGCTGATTGAGCTACAAAGGCAAAAATCTCATGCCCTAGCAATTGAATAGAAGCATATCATTCAAACCCTGCATTTGTGGGCTAAAGGCAATTCAGAATACTTACGTTGTGTCAAAAGGTTAGCCAAGCTATAGATACAACCTAAGTGTCCATCAATGGATGAAGAAAATGTGGTATACACACACAATAAGATATCATTCACCCTTAAAAAAGAAAAAAAATCTTGCTATTTGCAATAACATGGATGAAGCTAACATTTTAAGTGAAATAAGCCACACATTCGAAAACCAATACCGCAGGCTCACTGACATGTGGAATCTAAAAAAGTGGAACTCATAGAAACAGAGTAGAATGGTGGTTGCCAGAGGCTAGGATGTGAGGGAAATGGGGAGATGTTGGTCAAAGGGTACAAATTCGCAATTATAAGATGAATAATAAGTTCTGGAAGACTAATGTACAGCATGGTGGCTATAGTTAATATTATATATTGAAAATTTGTTGAGAGTAGATTTTAAGTATCCTTACCACACACAAAAAAAGGTAACTATGTGAGGTGATAGATGTTAACTGGCATGTTTGTGGTAATCATTTCACGATGTATACATATACCAAAATATGATACTGTACAACTTGAATATATACAGTTTTTGTCACTTAAACCTCAATAAAGCTGAAAAAATAATTGTGTCAAGACAAATACTTTGATTAAAATCTTAACTGTCACAAAGACTAGAACTATCCGGCCCCATCAATATTCTGCCCAATGCTCAGTTTTGGATCCCTGGACCTACCTGTTTGGCTGTTCATTCCAAACAGGAAACTATTACCTAGCTATAAAAAAACCTGTCCGAAAAAAATCTCAAAATGTGCCTTTTCAAATGTTTAACCTTCCCCCACCCATCCCCCATGTCTTTAATCACTGCTAAATGAATAGAGGTAACACTTTTAAATTACTGATACTGTCTCAAATCAACTAACTTGGAAGGACATTCTGTTATTTCTCCAATACGGACATTCTCCAAAAAATGGCAGTCTCTTTTTATTCTCTCCACACCCTCTAATGAGTCATGAGCTAAACGGTCACTCTCTTAAAAAGCTGTTCCAAAGCTGAAGGCACACATAAATGCAAAAAGGCACATTCCTAGAATTAGAACTTGTACTTTGGATCAAACTGCTCAGACACTGGGGTTTGGTCTTATAATATGGTTTTCTTTATCAGAGCACTAAATGAATTACCTCAGGATTGTGGGATGCTGTTACCATGACTCCTATCGTGGATTTTGTTTGTTTTGACCTCAGGACAGCTAACAATCCCATGCGAAACATGACGTGATCAAGATGTTCTGCCTTCGTTCGAAATCCAGCAGTCCCATATTGAAGAATGAGTCCATTGGGCTTGGCATGTGATGCTGAGTGTTTTGTAACAGCACCTAAATCCATGTCTACAAAATTAAGAAATATTTTTTTCAGGCATAATACAAGAAATCTTTTAAGAACCATTTGCTTCAAAAACTACCACTCCAAACTAACAGGTCTGCCTCATTCTGAATCCTCCCAAAGAACCCTATGTTTGAGAGAGCAAAGAGCAGTAGAATAAGTCCTGTGGGTTAGAATTACCTAGAAGATCCTGCCCAACGTGTACTGTCTGCTCCTGGGCAGACTTGGGGCAGAAATCAGATTGTCCCCAACGCATCCTCCATTTTAACTCCAGGACTATTCCTGAACGGTCCACTCTCAAACTAAAATGAAGATTTTATACCTACACTCAGAGACTTCCATGAGATCAAAGATATCTCATTTTACAAAAGGGAAAACTAAGTTAACGTTTGGTAGCCAGTGATGGACTGAGGCTGAAGGTCAGATTCTTCAATTTTTTTTTTTTTTAAGACAGGGTCTCACTGTGTCACCCAGGCTAGAGTACAGTGGCATTATCATAGCTCGTCCTAGGCACAAGTAATCCTCCTGCCTCAGCCTCCCGAGTAGCTGGGACTACAGGTGCGCATCACCACACCTGGCTATTTCTTTTATTTTTATTTTTTTTGTAGACACAGGATCCCACTATGTTGCCCAGGCTGGTTTCCAACTCCTGGCCTCAAGCAATCCTCCTGCCTCCTGAAACACTGGGATTACAGGCGTAAGCCACGGGGCTAGGCCCTAAAGGCAAATTCTTGAGTGGACTGGGACTATATACTCCCAAATATCTGGGAAATCTGCATGGTTCTTTTGCTATTTCTCCCAGGCTATACTAGAGACGTAGTCCCAAAAGGAAAAGCAAAGGGCAACAGTTTCCCTTCCACACCTGCTCAAATCTTTTTCCACATTCATAAGGAGAATCAGGAGAATCTTCTAAATTAAGCTCTGAAACCAGCAAATATCTTCTTCCTAAGGAATGCCACCTTTTACCTTTAATTTTAGAACTCAAACATCAGCCCTTAGCCCACCAATACTCCTTTTTCTGGGATACTCCAATAAAGTGCAACTTGAGGTTTCTGACCTCAGTCAGCTGTGTACTCTCAGTGGCCCATATACTATGCATTTCCTGGGCCAATAAATTCCCAATTAGCCCAGAGATGAGGAGCAGTCCCACATTTACCGGCCTTACAATTTTAATTTATTGTCCTTCACTGCTTCAATGAACAAAAATTAAAGAAAATGGTGAAAAATGTTTGCTTTCGTCCAGCTGGAAAAAGCTGGCATTCAACAAACTAATTTAGTTCAGGCTAAAGTGAGCAAATCTCTTTCACAGGGATGAATACAGAACTGACCAGTGAGTAATGTATCATGATTATTCATAAGGGTGTAAACCAGTCCTGTCCTATTAAATCCAGAAGGTAAAAAAAAAAAAAATCAGGATAACCTTCTATCACCCTTTGATGCGTTTTAGGTCCTAAAGCTACTTTCAATGGGTATGCGAATGCTTTTATTAAAAGTATATTTACCAAGTCTAAACAGTGTCCACTCTTAAATAAAAGTTTGAGAGTATGCCCCTTCTCTGTATTCAATCTTCAGACCTCCTTGGTTCCTCTATCAACCCCCGAATCACCGCACGACTCCTGGCACTCTAGCACGAGGTCCCCGCAGGCCGGTGGACCGGAGCCCAGTACAAGACCCCCGGGCCGGCCCCATCAGCCCGCCCCCGAGGTGCAGTGGCCTAAAGGCGTGTCAGGCGCGCGGTCCGTCGGCCTGTCTCTAGCCTGCCTGCTGGCCCGCCGGCTTCTCCCGAACCCCTGCCGCCGGAACGCCCCCTTCTCGCCCCAGTCCCGGGACCCCGCTCACCTCTGCCAGGAGACTCCCCTTCCCTTCCACCGCGCCGACAGGCTCCCAGCTGCAACGCCAGTCACCAACCCCCGGAGCACGCAGACGTGGCCCTGCGTGGCTTCCTGCCCGTGGCCACGCCCCGCAGCCAATTGAGGCGGGGGAGGGTCCGCTGGCCCCGCCCCGGCCTCCCGCCGGGCACGCGCAGCTCGCGCCTGCGGAACTGCGGCTGCGGTTCTGAGCGGGCTCTGGGGCTGTGTCCGTTGAATGACCAGGAAGGGTGAGGCACCCGCGGTGGCCCTGGGGTTGGGGCCGAGGGTCGCGGGCCCTCAGAGAACTACACCCGCGGAGACACAGCCTCCGCCTCCAATTCTGGGCCTCGAGAGAGGCAGGTCTCCGGTTCTGGGGAGCAGCGGTTCCTGGCGGTCTCGGATGGGGGCGGGGGTGGGGAAACAGCCCGGATTTGGGGCCTCGGACAGGGCGGCCTCGCCCGCCGTGAGCGCCACAGGCTTCCCGCCTGTGGAGCTCCTCTCCCAAGCCTTTGAGTCCGGGAAGCCTTCTCGGGCCTCCGCCGCTCTCCGGTGCCCCCTCCTCCCCAGCTCGTTGACAACGTCATTTTATTTATTTATCTCTAAGACGACCCCCATCCCCCATCCTGGGCCCCTCGGGGCAGAGGCAAGGTGAATCCAAAACGTCGGGAGCCCGCGGATACTACCCTGTCCCGTGTGGCTCCCGGGAGAGGTTGCAAGTCCCGCCCGGGAGGGGCCGGTGGCGACATGCGTTGGGGGCGGCGGGGCCCTGGCGAGCCCGGAGCCGGGGGACCCGGAGCCCGACGCCGCGGGCACTGCGGGCCTCCCTCGCCGCAGCGTCCGGCTCCTCCCAAGCCTGAGACCCGGGTGGGATTGGGAGCCGCCCGCTGCCTTTCCCAGAATTGAGGCTTGCGGAGTGTCTGCAGGTGTTTGCCAACTACCTGTTGAAAGTGGATTCCCGGATTAGATTGGGAGGCGGGGGGACTAGGAACCTGAATTTTAACGGAGTATTTTAGGGGATGTTGTGCATACTATTAATAGGTTTTGGAGGCAGGAAATAAAGCAGAAGAGTGTAAGTGTCCCGGTTTGTGCCCCTAGCTCTTGCTGCGCAGCGTTCCTGCAGAATTGCTTCCACGTAAAGGGACCTTCAGGAAATTTCATAGGACACCAGCTGGCATTGACAAACTGAGTGTCCCTGGGCCTTTCCAGGTTTCCGGGCAGGTTGATTTCGAGATACCATGTCTGCTTCGGTGAAAGAAAGCCTTCAGCTTCAGCTGCTGGAGATGGAAATGCTGTTTTCTATGTTTCCTAACCAAGGAGAAGTAAAACTTGAAGATGTAAATGCCCTGACGAATATAAAGAGGTATTTGGAAGGCAGAAGGGAGGCGCTGCCACCAAAAATCGAATTTGTGATTACGCTCCAGATTGAGGAGCCCAAGGTGGGTGCCTTGATTTGTTTTAACTGTTGCTAGGTACCCAGTTTTTAACTGAAACACCTGGAACATGAGCTTCCTGTCTAGGAAACAAATAGAAATATTCTAGGTGCATATTTCTTTTACTTGTTTGAAAGCCAACTATAAAATATGTGGGATGCTCCATAACTTGTCTTCAGTAAATATGCTGAATTTTATATAAATATACACACCTTTTTAACAAAATGCCTAGTTTTTTAATTGAAACGATCTTGTAATCTTATATCACCATTATTAGTTTGTTCACTCATCCAGTTTCTTACCAATCCAACTGTTGTAGTATAGACTACCTTTTACATATGTCATGATTTTCACAAATCTAAAAATTGCCTGTAACAAAACTGGCTTTTAAGGGGTGAGTGAATGTTTTTTTGTTTTTTTGGGTTTTTTTTTTTTTTTGATGGCCCCATAACACAGAAAGCAAATACAGATACAAAAATCTAAATACTAAAAATGAATTTACCCTCATCTTCTGATCCATTTATCTCCAGCAACATTAGCATAGCATAGGTTACACGTGGACTGGACATTTGAGAACCACTGTTTTAGCTATTTCCTACTCATCCTTCAGTTGTCATTCCCTCAGAGGAGACTTCCTGGTTCCCCAGACTGGATTCTGTCCCGCTGGTTACACACTTCAATGGAACCCTCAACTTTTCCATGGTAATGCTTCTCACAATTGAAATTAAATACTTGCTATGTGTAATTTATTTGTTTAATGTGTGTCTCCTTCACGAGGCCCTAGACTTCATGAAGGGCAGAAATAGTATCTGGCTTCTTCACTTTATTGCAGCACAGGGCACCTGGCACATGTAGTTGTTCAATAAATATTTGAAAGAATGAATGTATAAATGGAAAGAATAGTGTATGTAAAGTACTTTGTACATAGCTGACACTTAGTAGCAATAACTATTTCACATCTGAGAATCATGCAGTTGCCATTGATAAACTCGCCTATGTGATTTTATGGTATTTAAATCTATTTGATTTTCATTTTAAGGTGAAAATTGATTTGCAAGTAACTATGCCTCACAGCTACCCCTATGTAGCATTGCAGCTGTTTGGACGGTCACCTGAGCTTGACAGACATCAGCAGCTACTTCTCAACAAAGGTCTCACTTCTTACATAGGGACTTTTGATCCAGGTGAGCTCTGTGTATGTGCAGCAATCCAGTGGCTACAGGACAACAGTGCATCCTATTTCCTGAACAGAAAGCTCGTGTACGAACCATCTACACAAAGAAAGCCAGTCAAGAACACATTCCTCCGAATGTGGATCTACAGCCACCATATATATCAGCAGGACCTAAGGAAAAAGATTTTGGAAGTTGGGAAAAGGTTAGATGTGACTGGATTTTGCATGACAGGAAAGCCTGGTATAATCTGTGTGGAGGGCTTCAAAGAGCACTGTGAGGAGTTCTGGCACACAATTAGGTACCCTAATTGGAAGCATATTTCCTGTAAGCATGCTGAAAGCATGGAGACGGAAGGAAATGGCGAGGACCTGCGCCTTTTCCATTCTTTTGAGGAGTTACTCCTCGAGGCCCATGGCGACTATGGGTTAAGGAATGACTATCACATGAATCTGGGCCAATTCTTAGAATTTCTCAAAAAGCACAAAAGTGAGCATGTTTTCCAGATATTATTTGGTATTGAAAGCAAAAGTTCAGAGTCCTAGGAACCTATTAAGAAACTTATGCTTGTAATTTCACTGAGTCAGTATTTCTGTTAATAAGACCAAAAAAAAAAAGGCCTGTGGCTATGTAGCTTCCTTGTGAGAAACCTAGCTCTAGAATTTTCACGTGCCAATGAATTTCAACTGATAATGAAACAAATAGGCCTTTTAACTTTATAACAGCGAAATTGTGATGTTATCTCTAGGTTCTTGTGTTAAATCATTTAAAAACTATTTCATTGTATATTAATAAAAACAATCTATTTAAACAGTGAGGCTGATTTGATTAAAGAAGAGTCCAAAGCCCACAGTTAACATCAAAAATCAAACTGCAGTTATGAATTCATAAATGTGGACATTTCTCCCTTTCGTGATGCTAGCACACAGGTGACACACCAACTTTCCTTTCATTGTTGGAAATGGATCTAAATCAAGTTTAAAATTAGAACAAAAAGAAAGCATGTGTTTACTTCACGTCTTGCTTTAAGTGAAACTCCTATTTTGAGTGTGTTCTTTTAGTAAAACTAGATCCTAACAGCCACGGCAAAGTAATCATAGAAATGAAGTCTCCAGGGTAATGAAGATGACACACAATTCTATGTGTGTTCTATAATGTTTATTTACATCAGTTGGTTAATGATACCAAGGATAATGATACCAATATGCTTAGTTCGATTTTTATGCACAAAAAATACATGGTTTCTTATCTACAAAGTGTTCCCCTGGTTTCATCCAACCTTTGCCTGTGTACCAGTATGCATTACAGAGCAGGGCAAGAGAGTGTTGAGAGGGGACCAGCGTGGATGGTTGCACCATCACCTTACTGGGAAAAAAAATATCAAATTCTACAGTTTGGTGATAAGTTACAGCCATCTCTTCTGAAAATTCCAAGCTCCACAGGCTTCAGCCTTTTTCAAAATGAGAGATTATTTTAATGATAAAAACCCCATTTAAGGTAGATATCCATCCTCCCCAAAAGTGTTTGGGAGTCTCACGTGTGCTAAGGGATGTCGTAAGCAGCCTCTGCAGCTTTCCCTGTTCCCATGGTCTCTCCTTAGCTACTGCTGCCCTATCCTGGGAAGCATTCCACTGTTGGGTCCCAGGCACTTCCACTGATGCTGGTGTCTTGGTTCCCTCAGGATGCCAAAGCTGGATGCTAAGATTTAGTAGCAGGAACCCCTCACTCCACATTTTGTGACACATCCTGCTAGATGCCGAACAGTGTTGCCTGTGCTGGGGACCTTACAGAACTTCTGATGAAACAGCGCCTTCTGGTTTTACACTGGGCCTAGGATGCAGACACGTGTCCTTGGGCTAGGGAGAGGACATAACAGACCAGCAGACCCTGTGCCCGCGAGGCCTTGGAACAGGGTCTGCTTTGTCCTGCCTGTTTTCTTCTTAGCTCAGAATGAGTTTCCTCCCAGGGCATGTTCAGACCTCGAGCCAAGGCTCGTCGTGGGCCTGCCCTGCCAGATCATCCAGCTTGCCCGTCCGTGTTTTCATCCTAGCCGTGGAAGGCTGGAACTCAAGCTGGGGCCTCACACTTACTGTATATACAAAGAGAAGAAATATGACTTGCACTGCCGAAGATTCATTTCTCAGTATTTACCAGGACTGAAAACAACAAAATATAGGAGTCATTTTCCCGAATGGTCTCCCCAAAGCTATCAATAAGTATAATTAATGTTCACAAGATTTTAGGGCCTCAACAGATATAACTTCCATAAACTTTTTTCCTTTGAAATGAAACAATATGTGCCATCTAGCTAACCTCATAGAGGTTTGTTTCTATGATTAAATTAGCAAAAGTAGCCAGAGAAAGATAAGTGTAAAGAGCTAAAATACGGAACAAAAAGTAGATGATTTACCTAACTCAAACAAAGGAAATAAATTCAGTTTAAGAACTCTTTACTGTTTCTGGAGCTATTTCTGATGATAATTTCTCAGAACCTACTTCTGTGTGCACAATCTGAGCATTTGTCAATACTTTTTTCCTACTGGGAGCACTAGTAATAGACATTTGTTATGGGAGAAGTGTACGTTTTATAGAAAAAAAATTCAAAACTCCAAAAATATATATGATTATTGAAAACTCAGCTTTGTATGTACAGTACATTGCTGTTTGTGTTTGCACAGCCTGATAGGAGCACATACAACAACCCTCCACACATGTACGCAGCGCTTACCTTGGGTGGGCCCCCCCTTCTCTATACATTGTGAGGAGCTCCTGGGGAGATACTTGTGAGCTGTTGCTGCTTAAATGCCTAGTGCCACCCTCATTTTCAGTTGTACAGCACCTCCTTTGAGCCACCCAACATCTTCCCTTTTTTTCTTGGAAGTCAGAATCAGTCTCTATGGCTTGTAACTTAAGAATCCTGATACTGTACATATTATATTTGTAAATGGTTATTTTTGAAGAGTGCCTCTTTATAAAAATTGCAGTGTCTTTTTAAATTTTACTGAATTAAATCAAGCATATCTTCAAGTGTGTTCTTTGGTCTTCATTCCTTATTGGTCTATTATGTGTTAAGCTAAGAGCAAAGGATGTTTGCATAGTGAACCGAAGAGTGGGCCAGGTGAGTTGGCAGACCATGACACGTTTCTGGTATTAAGCCACAAACATGTTGCCTGTGAACTCAAGTGTTCCTGTACGACTGCTTAAACACACCGTCCACCCACTCTCAGCACTGAGAAGGTTCTGAGATGCCTGAGTTCTCTATAGAACACTTTTGAACAAAACAATTTTCTTTCATTTGCTTTCATCTCAAGTAGACCGGTAGTAAGTCAAAAGGAGAATTTCTGAAGAGGGTGTGGTTTCCACTCGAAAGTCATAATCCTGATTTGCCACAGAAGCTCTGAGCCCATTGGATCTCCCTCATAAGGTCCACGTGGTAGCAGTAATTTCACTGCAGCCCAGACAGCTGGGGAGACCTTTCTTTCCAAGCCCAGTCAAAGCCAGAAGCATTTGGATCAACCCATAAATGCAGGGCACACAAAATTTAAAGAAGCCCACCAAATAATGGGGGGCCTCCTTAGTCATAGGAGGAGCAAAGTACCCAACTTGTTCCTTGCTATGGAGGAGACGTCCCCACATGCAGCAGACCCTGGGCCTCCACTAAACTTGCCTGAGCTGGCAGGCTGTGTGTTCTCATGGGGTTTATCTTCCACCCTCTGGCATAACGTGGCTTACCAGGCATCCAGGGAACTAATGACTCCCATTCTCCAGGTCCTGTTAGGATGTCATCATCAATGTGTTGGGTCAGCATGCTGCCCTGCACAATGGTAAGATGATCAAGGTCTGGTATCAAGAATTATATTCTCACACAGAGTCCGAGAGCTAATGTAACACGGAAAAAAGACAATCTGTATTGCTGCTTGAGACAGAACAAACCACTTCACGTGTGCTCTTCTTACACGAATAAAGGAAAAACAAAAAAAAAAGCACTGACCAAATCAATAGCAACCTACTGATCTGCTCCAAGAAAGAGAACTGAACTGACAGCAGCTGCAATTGGAATCACCATCAGATTAAATTTCTGAATATATAGGGTCATTCTTAGAGACCCATCTGTTTACTCCTACACATGCCAAAGGTCACGTTAAATCAAAATGTGATAAGAACCACACTCCTGCTTCTTTTAAAGCTTTGGGTGGTGGGACTCATCTCTGCAAATCTCTTGGTACTTCCTGATAGAATAACCATTTATTTATGCATTAGGGATCCGGTGTGCATGTACCACCATAGAAGACAGAGAAATCCACTTCAACTCCTCAAATAATGGAAAATAACTGGAGGGTGGGTTCATTCCTGTAGCATACTATTTGTCCCACAGACCATAATGGTTTCCAGAGACCCAAGAAATTTATATTTGTTCGGAGCTGTTCCCAGATGACTTCCAAAAGGCCTAGTAGTTTCCTTTCTGCAGTGCAATGTTATCCTACTAAACGATAGTCTCAGGGAAAGATTTTGGAAACATACGAAATTATTACAGAGTTCTTTATCTCAGGGGTCTTTCATATCACACACTCTATCTTGGTGGCTACAGTCAGGCTTTTCTGCTGTAGTTACACATATCAAGTAGGGCCAACACAGGTTGCCCACGTATTTGGTCCTAAGCCAGACTGTAGTCGGCAGGTATGCACTGGTGTGGCTGTATTGGTTGTTTACAATGGTATCCATTTTTCTTGGCCAGTATCTATGCTGCCTGGCTAATTTTTTGAACATCATTTCAGGCCATGAGGTGTGATTAACTCTTCACCACCAAGGATTTCTGTGGACCAAACTATTCAGACTATATTGGGCCTGCTCCTATTATGACTGTTTTCACCTTGTCTCCAGTTAATTGCTACAAAGTGCTGCCTTCAAGCCTCTACCGACCTCAAGATTCTGATGTCTCCATTGAAACGGGGAAAACTTTTCACCAGAATATATCCCACAAGCCTTCCCAGCTCACAGAGAAGAGTCATGAGAATGCTTTTCATGGATGCTGGTGTTGCCCTCACAAATATATTTCTCAAGGTCTTAGTGGAAGGAGGGTCACTGAGAGGCCCTCTCAGGAGACTTAGGGGATTGTTAGGATAGTCAGAGCACGTACAACAAATCCACACAACATTCCTGTCTTTGTAAATCTTTGAATTCCTTTATATTATTTCAAAGAATGTTTGCATTATTTCATTTAATGCGAGTTATTACTAAGTCCATATTTCACTCACCTGTCTGAACCAACGAGGAGAGTCACTTCCAGCTGCTCGAGGCAGCACCCTGGATCTGCAGTCTGTGGCAAGTGCACCTCTGTCAATCCACACTGCCCAGTCCAAAATTACATTTCTCCTTCCTTAGTTCTCAGAGTCCCATATGTCTTTTTCCTGGGTTTTTACTGGAATACATGAACAAAATCTAGAATTTTTTTGACTTGAGTCTTCCCCTCCCGTGTTTGACTTTTTAATTCTATCCACCACAGCCCCTCTCCGTGCTGGAATCCGATTTTATGTGCGTGGAGATAATGAGAAAAATGTGGGAGAAGCACAGGGGAAATTGGTTTGCCTTTACAAGGTAATTATTACCCCAGGTGAAGTCATTACAGGCTCTTCAAGCAAGGCAGTAACAACCTCCTTAGACAGGAAGAGCTCTTGCTTTGATTAGCAAGAGAGGACATGTCAACAACAATCCTGCTTTTCCTGGGACTGCGGGTTTCCTGGGACACAGAACTTTCACTTCTCAAACTTGGACTATTGTTCACCCTGGTTTAGGATATCCTGAGTCCTCCAAATCCCCCTCCCCACAGATTCCCCTTCCAAATCAAGGTCCTACTGTTTCTTGGTCAGTATTCTAACTTTTACATAAGGGGCCTGGTGAGGATGTGAATTCAACTCACGGTATAATTGGGCAACCAGCAAGATTAAGTATGACCTGGGTTTTCAATTATTTCAGCCTTACAGCTAGTAAGAGAGAAGAGATTCTTTCAGCAGAAACATAGGAATTTTTCTAGTTTTTAGACTGGGCCTTGAGCTGAGAATTTAAACCTCAAGCTTCAATTATTTCTCTTCACATAACCATCTCTCCTAGAGGCAAATACCCCAACCCAGAGTCCTGGAATTTCTTACACTTTATGCTGTTTTATGGCAGCAGTCATTTGATCCACCAAAATCTCCCTTTCCTTAGATAATGCATCCCATGTGTATTTTACCTCATGGTTGTGTTTGAGGTCCCAAACACACTTTGTTACATTAATTTTTATTAACTTTTTATTCTTATCCTTCATATTTAGGCCTTTAATCCATTTGGAGTCTACCTTTTCACACAGCGTAAGGTAGGGTTCCAGTTTTAATTTCTCCATGCTGTCAGCTTTTCCAGTCCTTCTACTAACATTCTATCCTTTATTGATTTTTGTGCTGCCTTTATAACTCATATATTCTTGTGAGTTTCTTATTCTCTTCCATTGTTCTATATGTTCTTGTGACTTGATGTATATGTAAGTATATGTGTCTGTAAGTAGAGTAATTCCCCTCTTGGCTTTTCTTTTACAAATTGACTTATTTATGGGTCATTATTTCCCAATTATGGAGAGAAGTCAGTTAAAATATCCAGCTACTAATATTATTGTGAATTTGTGTATTTCACCATTTATTTCTGTCAATTTTTTTCATGTATTTTGAGGCTATTTTATTAAGAGCATAGACAGAATTATGTCTTTTAACGATGACCTTTTTAAAACACTCTCTCTGGTAATATGCCTTGCCTTGAAGTCTACTTGTCTGATATTAATAGAGTCAGACCAAATTGAGCTTATAATTTGTATGAATTACCTTTTCCCATCCTTTTACTTTCAACTTTTTTTGTGTGTCATTATATTAAACATATGCCTCTTATAAACAGCATATACTTGGATCTTTTTTGAAAAATACATAAAAATGAAAAATTGAAAAATGACAATTTTTGCCATTAAGTTGGAGTGTTTAGTTCACTTGTATTTAACATAATGACCAATAAATCTGGGTTTAAGTCTACCATCCTGCTATTTGTTTTATATTTATCCCAGGAGTGAAGCTGTTATTTTGTGTTCTTTGTTCCTCCTTTATCCTTCTTTTGGATTCATCGAGTATTTTTAAATTATTACATTTTATTTTCTCTATTAGCTTTTTAACTATATCTTTTTGTATTATTTTTAGGGTTACCTTGGGTGTTACAATATGCCTCCTTAATTTATTATAATATTCCTTGCATTATTGCAATACACCTTAAATTATAAGGTTTGTAGATTGTTCATAAAGTGACACATTACTTGCTACAGTTATTCTTTGAATCAATAATAAACCACTTTCTGAATAATGTACAAACCATATGACAGTATAATTGCATTAATCCCCCTTCTACCCTTTGTCCTACTCTTGCTGTATATTTTACTTCTACATATAAACACCACATACAACTTTCAGAGGCTGAGGCAGGAGGAGCGCTTGAGGCCAGGAGTTCGAGACCAGCCTAGGCAACATAGGGAAACTTCTATCTCTACACAAAATTTTTCAAAGATTAGCTGAGTGTGGTGGCGCATGCCTGTAGTCCTAGCTATGCAGAAGGCTGAGCCAGAAGGGTCACTTGAGCCCAGGAGTTTGAGGTTGCTGTGAGCTATGATCGTGCCACTGCATCCTAGCCCAGGCGACAGAGTGAGATCCTTTGTCAAAAAAGAAAAACAAAAATACCCCACATACATTATTATTTGTACCCAACAGTCAATAGTCTTAAACAATTTTTAAAATAGTGTATTTCTCATACATTTACCGTTTCCGGTGCTTATGGTTTCTTCCCACGTGCTTCCATCTGGGATTATTTTCCCTCGGCCTGAATAACTACTTCCCTTAGTATTTCTAGGAGTGTAGGTCTGCAGGTCATAAATTATCTTAGCTTTCATTAGTCTGGAATGTCTTTATTTTGCCTTAATTTCTGAAGGATATCTTCTCTGTGTATAGAACTCTTTTTTAAACGTTTTTATTTATTTAATTTTTTTTGAGACAGAGTCTTGCCCTGGGTAGAGTTCAGTGGCGTCATCGTAGCTCACTGCAACCTCTAACTCTGAGGTTCAAGCAATCCTCCTGCCTCAGCCTCCTGCGTAGCTGGAACTACAGGCACGGCCACACCACCAGGCTAATTTTTCTATTTTTAGTAGAGACAGGGTCTCACTCTTGTTCAGGCTGGTCTTGAACTCCTGACCTCAAGTGATCCTCCTGCCTTGGTCTCCCAGAGTGCTAGGATTACAGGTGTTAGCCACCGTACCTGGTCTGTGTATAGAACTCTCAAGTTTTATTCTTTCAGCATCTTAAAGATGTCTTTCCATTAAGTTCCATTTTTTCTGCTGACAAGTTCGCCATCATTCTTACTGTTGTATTTCTGAAGGTATTGCGTGTCTGTTTTCTTTGGCTGCTTTTAAGATTTTTCTCTTTATTTTTGGTTTTCAGCAATTTGATTATGATATTCCTAGGTATGGCTTTCTTTGTGATGATCTTGCTTGAGGCTTGCTAGCTCTGAATCTGTCAGTTGATATTTTTCATTATTTTGAGAAAATTCTTTGCCATCATCTCTTCATATAGCCGTTGTACTCCAGTCTCTCTTGTCTCCTTCTGGCACTCAGTAGCACATATATTAGACCATTTCATTCTAGGTAACATCTCTCTCTCTCTCTCTCTCTCCTTTTTTCTGTCTGTGCTTCAATTTGGATCATTTCTAATGACCTGCCTTTGAGGCCATTCATCTTTTTTCTGCTACCTCCAGTAGGCTAAGCTCATCCAATAAATTTTTTATGTCAGATATTTTATTATTTTAGAGCTAGAATGTACATTTAATTCTTTAGATATCCCATTTTTCTGATAAGGTCATCCATCTTCTCTTCCATTTTTTTCCTCTAGTTTTATTAACATTACTATAAAAGTTATTTTTAAATCCTTGTGCGATAATGCATCAGGGTAATCTCTCAATTGACTTGTATTAATTATTTTTTCCTCCTGATTAAGGATCACATTTTCCTGCTTATACAGGCAGCCCCCGGGTTAGACAACCCGACCTACGGTGTTCCGTACCTACAAATGGGCTCCCAAACCTTCTCATAAGGATAATTTATAATTAAATTAATAATTCAGGAACTAGTTTCTTCTGTGCATGTAGACAAACTAATGGCATAAGTAGTTCATTGGTGCAGCATCTTTGCACTAGTGGCTAGTCTCATAGATAGAGAAGCAGCTGATAGAACATGAAGAATCAGAAGATCCAGAGCCAAGGAAGTTTATGACAAAAGAATTAGCTGAAGCCTTTCATCTCTCTGAAGCAGACTGTGCCAAGCTCAAGGAGCAAGAGCCTAACACTGAGCGGTTTACAAAGGCTTGCTGTGCAGTTAGTGAGAATATCAGCTGCTATAAGGCCACTCATGAAGGAAAAAAAACGTTGTGCAAACAACCCTGGATACCTTTTTTAAGAATGACTCCAGTGGTAAGCTCCCTTCCTTCATCAACAGAATCAAATCCTGATTCTCCAGCACCAACTGCAAACTCTCTGGCACCATCTCCATCATCTTCTGATTAATGTTAGCCAACCTCTTGCCTCAAACTGCCCCTGCCAGTAAGCAGGGCACTGATGCAACATTAGTTGAGTGTTAACCTTTAATATTCTTTTTTGAAATTTCTCCCATCTCCTATCTAAACTTTTTGTATGAGTTTGTTGTTATGCTCTGTATGTTTGAGTTAAAAAAAAGCACAATAGTTTCTGTAAATTATTATTACAGTACAGGGGGGTATTATTACTATTATTTTTATTATTATTATTACAGTATTGCACTGTATTATTATTAGCACATGTGAGCCAGTATTATATTGTTATTTTTATTACCTTATATGTGCTATTCATCAGGGATCTGAGTTACATACAAATCCAACCTAAAGATGTTCTCGGGAATGCATCTCATCCATAACCCAGGGACCACCTGTGTGTGTGTGTGCCTAATTTTTTTTTCCTTTTTGGTTGTATACTGAGCACTTTTTGTTTGTCTGTCTTTTTAGAGATGTGGTCTCACTATGTTGCCCAGGCTAGATTTGAACTCCTGGGTTCACATGATCCTTCTGCCTCAGCCTCCCGAGTAGCTGGGACTACAGGTGTACGACACCATGTCTGGCTCTGAACATTGTCTTTAAAAGAACTCCAGAGACTGGAGTTAAATAAGTACTTTTTTCTGAGAGAGGGCACATCATGTCATCTCTCATGGAGCTAGGGTAAGAGGTTGGGAACTTTAATCAGAAGTGAAGTTGGATCAAGGCTGGCTTGCAACTTTAGTTTCAGTGCATTTCTTATAAGAGTAAGGTCTGTCTTGTATGTGTTACAGGAGTGGGCCTCATTTTTCCACATATATTTTATTTTTTTATTTTTATTTTTTGAGAAGAAAGAGTTGTTTATTAATTTGCCAGAAAAAATCCTATATGTATTTTAGAATAAATGTATTCACTGCCTTAGAAACTTCAATCACAAATTGGATTTGTGGTAGACATACTGTTCTGTTCACCAAATCTGTTTCATTTTATAGTCCTGGGATCATAGAAAGACAATGTATCTCAGTTTCTCTTGCTGTACCATTGGAGCTGTGTGACTGTATCTTAGCCAGTGGAATGTAGGTATAACTGACTTGTCCACATACCCTGCTCCATAATCCTCTATTTTTCTTTCTTTTCTTTTTTTTTTTTTTTTTTTTTTTTTGGTGACTTTGGAGGCCACATGATAAAGATGGCAGCATCACAAAATGGAAGGATCCACCCTCCCAACTGAATGCATTAGATAATGATATTAGCAAGCATTATGCTTTCATTGTATGAGCCTTGACGTTTGGGGTTGTAGCAGCAGTTAGCCTAGCCTGGCCTATGTAAGACTGCACTGAATTTATGAATTATTTCTCAGGAGAAATAACAACTTTATAATATTAAGACATTCTAATCAAGAGCACAGTTTATTCATATCTTTTTTATCTTTTAATATAATTAAAATTTTTTTCTTCATAGAAGATTTTCATTTCATTTGTATTGTTATTATAATTTCTTTTGCCTGTAATTTCTAGTTGATTATTACAGGTAAAGAGAAATGCTACTGATTTTTGAAGATAATTTTTATATGGCAAACTTGCATTATCTTATTAGCTCTAATAGTTGGTAATGCTGCTGGTTGTATATGCCGATGTTATCTGCAAAACTGGCAGTATGATCTCTTCCCTGCCAGTTCTTACACCTCTTATTTCTTCTTCTTCCCCATAGGTTTGTCTATGACTTCCAGTTAGTTTATCTTAAACAGTAAGAGTAGGATGCCTTATTTTGTTCCTGATCTTTAAGGGAATGAATCAAACATTTCTCTAGAGTATAATAACCACAGTAAGGAAATCTTCTATTCCTAGTTTGCTAAGAGTTTCACAAAAATGATAAATGTTAAAGTCAAATACTTTCCCTGCATCTACAGAGATGAATATATGATTCTCTTCCTTTATTCTATTAATATGACTTATAATGATAGATTTGCTGAGAGTGAAATCCCTGCATTCCAAGATAAGCTCTACTTGATCATGATACATATTTTCAAATACATTATTGGATTTGGTTAGCTGATACTTTTAAGATTTTTACATCTATGTTTATAAATGAAATAGGTCTATAATTTTCTTGTTTTTAGTTCTTCATATGTTTTGCTCTTTTTTGCTTTGGGATATTTGCACATACTTTCATCCTTTGCCTGAAACACTTCTCTCTCCCAATACTACCCCCAATCCCAACACACACCACACCTGGCTAGTTCCTACTTACTCTTTACCCTTCAGGTTACTGCTTTAAGTATTTTCTCTTCCATGACCTCTACCTCTTATTATACAATTTATTCCTTCTGTGTGCCCCAGTAGCATTTTATATTTCCTCTGTTAACAGCAAAGTGGGAATGCTATAAAAATTATAAAATAATACGTTTTCTTGTTCTGGGGCTTTGCTCCCTTCCTCAGTTGCATGGCTAGCACAATTTTTTTTTCTTAACGTACTTCATTGAGGCATTATTTACCAAGGTATTTTCGAATAAACATTTCCCACGTTCTTAGACTTCACTTCTTTCATGGAAATACAGTATTACAGCTATTGGTATATAACTGTCTCTTCTAGACTTGCACTGCCCCACATGGAGGTCACTAGCCAGATGTGGCCGTCGAGCACTTGCGGGTAGTCTGAACTGAATTGAAATGTAAGTACAAACTATGTACTGGATTTTGAAGACTTAGTATGAACAAAATAATGTAAAATATCTCATTCATAAGTTTATATTGATTACATGTTGAAATGATAATGTTTTGGATATATTATTAACATGAATCCCACCTGTTTGTTTTTTTATGAAGCTATTAGAAAATTTAAAATCACACACAGGACAGTGCTATTCTGGGCCTAGTGAGGCCTAGTGAAAGGAGAACAGACCATAAAGAAAGATAAACATGGATTTAAAGCCTATCTCTTTCATTTATGAGCTCTGTGGACTTGGCACGTTCCTTAAAATACCAACTTCGTAAGGAAATTGTGGGGTTTGCATTAACTTAAAATAATATATGTACAGTACCTGACACCTGGTAAGTAACTATCTAATGCTTGTTTCATTATCTTTCCCTGAGGACAAGGAAAGCAGCTCTCACATCATAGTATCCAGTGTATATGATTACATTTGTGTTGAATGAAGTTCACGCTGAAATTAGAAGTTATTAGAATAGTTTACAAATTCATAATACTTTGTTATATGACCCCAAAGACCCAGCATTACAATGAATCCATATTTTAAGAAAGAAAGACAATTATTTCATAATTTCATTCATTCACTTTTTCTATGCTTTAATAAATCTTTTGCATAGGTAAATACATTTAGTTAGAGCTGTAAGACAACATGGCAATGGACAAGAAATAGACAGTCATTCTGAAGCTTTTCCAAATAACTATATTGAGGAAACTCTTGACTAAATGTTAGCTTCAGAAATACCCAAACCCCTTCTACTCAGACCAAAAACAATCTGTGTAACCTTCAACTTTAAATAAAATCATTTTATAGTATAGTTATCTTGAACATCTTCTTATACTCTTTAAAGCATTACTTCAAAAACAAAATTCTCTAATTCTACAAATAAATACCCAATGTTATTGCACCTGAGCTTAAGAATTTAAAATTGTTTCCATTAGTTCAATCATTAATTTCTAAAGTAAATCAATACAATCTGGGGGTATAACTACTTTTATCATAGAATGGTCTTGGTAATTAAAATATTTTAATATACGATGTAAAGATAATTTCTAATATTGGGCACATGGTTACAAAACTTTCTCCAAACTCAGAAGAAAGTAAGGCTGTTGTAACACAGTGAGCTCTCAGTTACCTAAGCTAATCACGGGTCCATTAAGGCAGGTTACTCAAATAGGAGCCTAGTTTGTTTGGGAACCATGGTCTTGCCCCAACTCCTGAGATCCTTGGGGTGTTAAGATGCAGGGCTCCTCAAGCAGCCCTTTCTCAAGGGCCTGAACTACACACTCCCCTAGCGGCCCTTCTCACTGCTCAGGCTATGCTGACATGAAGGTACCAACCTCTGGACAGGGGCCACAGCCCACAAAAGCCCTGTAGCAACAGTATGGTACCTGAAGGATAGGACATTTGGTTAACGGGAAATAAAGGCGCTTTTAGGAGGGATCTCTAAGGACCAAGGTGATGAGAGCTTTACTCCGTAAGATGTGACAATGATAAAAGAGTATTAAAATCTAAGGCTGCACAAGGCATTGTAAACAGCAGTGATCTTTCTTAGAAATATTAGAATTCAGCTGCACAAATATAATATAGGATTAGAATAAAAGTACCTGAGAAGTTATCTTTCTCTAGGCAACAAAGTAGTGTTGTTTCTATTTTGCAAAAGTTCATCGATGTCTAAGTTTATTTCTATCTTTATTTAAAAAAAAAAGGTAGATTTTAACAAAATGGTCAACAAAAGAATTATGGTTTTAATGTGATAATATCAATTTATTACTAATTTTGGTCTTCCCATTAGTTTCCTCTATAAAAATGATGAGTTTCTCAGTAGTAGGTACAATAGCTTTTAAAGAGAACTTGGGCAGAATAATTAAAATAGAAACCATAAATAACCAGAAGGCAAATGAAGTAAAATTATCTAGTGTGATGTTTATCCTAATTTGTATCAATATTCTTCCATAAATTTTTAGATTGTTAGAGTAAAATTATCTTAATCTAAGCATATTATGAACCATTATAAAAGATTCCAACCTTTAAAAGTTATGAAAGATTTCAAGATCTCATTGATAGAGTTAGAAATGTTGGCTGTTATCCTACTGGTCAAGTTTGGTCTGTATTTTCTGGGCCTCTTCAGGCCAAGAATAACAATCAGGTAGAATCTGGTCATAATCAGCACTGTACATCTGAGAGCGGACAAATGCTTCTTTGTTTTGTGGTTCAGGATAAACCGTGGCTGTCTTTTCTTGGTATGCATCCTTGACAATCTAGATATAAAAAAAGAATATTATTTTAACGAATACAGATGAGGGTGAACCCATGTCAGCAGAAGTTTTATTCATTTCAAAAAAATATAATTTATATCTTATTTATTTCCAGAAAAAAAAATAAGTATTATAATAAGAGCACACAAAACCAATAAAGATATAAAACGAAAATGCAATTATAAACCATATAAAAAAAGAGAGGGGGGGAAATGATACCAGCAGCTAAGGAAAGTAGGACTAGTGGAGGTTTATTCATGTATGATCACACCAGGATTTCTCAGAGACGACAGTGTTGACATGACCTGACTGATAATTAACTTGAACTAAGAATAGTCCCGCTAAGCTTGAACCTTGAATTTTCAAGAATCCCTGTTCTGACCACAGCCTCCTACAAAATCTCTTCCTTTATCCCGGGTCTCTGGACCCTGCTCCCCTAACCAGCTGGAACCAGCTGCACTCAGCAGCCAGGGTGAGTGCTCCTTGCCGGCATCACAGAAGAGCTCACCTCCACGTCCGTGTTACCGGCACAATTAGAGTCCTTTCTCTGGGGACCCCTCAGTGCTGGCTTTCTCCCTCCCTCCACGGCTGTCCATCCTAGAACCATGCATGAGTTTTCTGTGGTGTCCTATTTTTCCTAACCAGCACATTAAACTTTTATCCCTTTTTGAAAAACTTTCTCTCAGAGTTCCTAAAAGGCAATTCCAAACCTTCCCTGTCTTCATCTTAAAGTGCCCATTTGATTCTCATTACTCTACTGAGAAAATTCCAATCACTCAGAGAAAATGATCTTAATTTTCCTTCCCACCAACTCAAACTGTCTCCTTCTATCCTCGTACATGCTCTCTTCCCTACTTTCTTTGAAGAAAATGGATTCTTCTTATCAAGGTCAATCAGGCCATATGTGCTAGTTCTTTTACACCAGTTCTATAAAACAATCACTGAGGAGCTATTTGTATGACTGACCGATTTGGGTAAATCTGATTTTGAAGACTATTAGAGTGATTTATGTATCTCTTCTTAATGTAAAATTACTCATTTGTGAATATTTATGGTTATAAATACTGTGCAAAATGCTATGTATTATAAAGAAATGTCAATGAGCAAGGAAAAGTATGTGTACACTATAATTACACTATAATAATGTTAGAAAATAAAGCAAACAAAAAAATTCAATACAAAAATAATAATAATGCTTATATTAGAAAAGTAGAATATTTGTTATTTTCCTTTTCTCTCTTTTCCTAAGTGCCTTTAATGTGGTTTTATTATGTTTTAAACAGCTTTATTGAGGTATAATTCACACAAAATTCAACCATTTTAAGTGTACAATTACATTATTCTTGCAAATTTATTGAGTTGTGCAACCATTACCACATTCAGTTTTAGAACATTTCCATCACCCAAAAAGATCTATTGTGCCTGCTGGCACTGGCTATATTAACTTTGTAATAAAACACATTGTTTCACTACTGACACAGACTATGTGGAAATTCATCTCCTCTTCCTGCTCCCAGGCATATTACAGTAATGATCTTTGAAATACTTATTCTCGTCTTGTCAATGCAAAACTCCCTGGAAGAGGGGCTTATATTTTATTGCTTTCCTAATTCTCCCTGACTTCTTAACCTCTTGTACCTCTTGAAAATGCTTTTGCAATCTGATAACTTTCTAAGTACTAAATAAAAGTCTTCATCTGTCTTTCTCTCCAGGATTTGGTTTTGTTAATCACAACTTCCACTCCCAGCCTGAAATCGTCTCTTGTCTAATTCCTGACATGCTGCTCATCTCTGAGTCTCTTCTTAAAATCCTTGACTACTTCTCTTCGTAACTGGCTTCTTTTCCTCTCTCTTCCAGACAGAATAATAAATTATATTCTATCCTCAGTTTTCTTTCCTTGCCATACTTGCTCTCTTGGCAACCCCAACCACTCCTAGAGCTTCGCCTGTTACTGCAGATCTGCAAATGACTCCTAGGTCTTTATGCCCAGCCTCTCTTTAAGTTTCAGTCACTTCCATCTACTTGTTGTATCTGTGCATTTGCTATGCCATTGCGACCTCAAATTTGCAGTCTATTTATGTCATTTTCCTCCCTGAAGTTGGTTCTTTGTTTTAATTTCCCGACTTTTGTCTCTGCACTCAGTATTCTGGCATTATCATAGATGTAATATCTGAATCTTTCTGCATTCCCTCTGATGTCTCCTGATTTCTTAATTTTTCCTCTAATCATATGCTAACTCCTTTCATTTAAATCTGCAAAATGAACTTAAAATGATATTATGCTGTTCAGTATATTAATAGCTCAAACTAGTTACAAGCTAGTAGATACATATGAGGAGAAAATATGAGCACACTCTTTCATAAATAGGTAACCAAGCAGATTATTATTTTAAGTTTTTGAAGGATTACTTATTTTTTGAAGAATATACATTCAATTAACAAGACAAATGATGATATATGAATCTTAAATAATATTGTTTAGGTAAACTTGCTAATAGCTTAAACCAGTGGTTTTCAACCAGGAGCAATGTGGCCCCCAAGGAGACACCTGGCAATGTCTGGGAACATTTTCGGTTGTCACAACTGTGCAGATGCTACTGACATCTAGTGGGCAGAGGCCAGGAAAGCTGCTAAACATTGTACAATCTCCAGGACAGCCCTCACAAGTTATCTAGCCAAAATGCCCAACATGCTGAGGTAGAGAAACCCAGTTTAAACAGATAACCATTTTTATGGGCTAAATTGTGTTACCCCCAAATTCATGTGTTGAAGCCTTAACCTCTAGTGCCTCAGAATGTGACCGAATATGGAGACAGGGCCTTTAAAGGGATAATTAAGTTAAACTGAGGCCATTAAGGTAGGCCCTAAGCTAATTTGACTATTGTCCTTATAAGAAGGGGAAATGTAGACACGTAAAGATGTGCACACAGAGAGGAAGACCACGTGCGGACACGGCAAGAAGGCAGCTCTCTGCCAGCCAGGGACGGAGGCCTCGGGCCTCAGCACACCCAACCTGCTGACATCTTGACCTTGGGCTCCCAGCCTCCAGAACTGTTCGAAAATAAATTTCTGTTGTTTAAGCCACCCAGTCCGTGGTATTTAGTTATGCCAGCCCAAGTAAACTAATACAATGACACTGCACAAAAGTCGATTTCTCTCCCAGTCTAGTTATAGAAAATTTCCCTGCCTTTAGGTTCTTCTTGGCTAACTCCTCACAAGCCACCCAACAGCGTTTGAGTTCTTTGCTCTCATTGTTTTGCCTTCTGCCCAGCAGTATCAATTGTGATCTTGGTCATTTAAGATGCGTACATCACAGAGACACAGGTAAGGAAGGTGGCTCAAGGTCTAAATGTCACTACTGTATCTGCAATATTTTGGCAGTTATCACAAGTGCAATATGGAAAAGAATAACTTAAAAAGGCAAAGTGGGAGGAACCTGGCTGAAAGGAAATCCTAATGAATTATTTAAAAAGAATTACTGGGAAATGAATGATTCAGCCCAATTCTTCCATTCCTCTGTAGGGGTCAAATGTAGCTCCTGAGCTCTGTCGAGTCACTGTGCCTCATTTCCCTGACTTCGGACACAGTGTGTTGATATACACGTGCAAATATACATTCCAAGGAAGTAGATTTTTAACAGTTAACAAATGCATATGTAGCAAGAGAAGGAGGGAAAAATAATGAAGCTTGAACAAGAGTGGTTTTACCTTTTCTGCAATTTTCAGAGAAACATCTCTAATGGTGTTCAAAGGAGGATAAAGCCGGCCCTCTTCCAAGTGTTTATCTGACACTTGCTGAGCTATAACCTTAAAAAAAAAAAAAAAAAAAAAAAAAAGGAAAAAAATGTTCATACTTCACACCATACAATGTGGTGCTTATACAGATAACCAAGTGAACGGTCACATACAATGGTCATGTGTAGAAACCAATCCCGTTAATGTGATCGTCTAATTTCATCTCCCTCTCTATCAAGGAGAAAACTGAGCCTAGAGAGGCGTGGTGAGTGTTGGGATCATCACACAATTGGTGAAAAATATGGGAAGAGAATCTAGTGTCCTCTTGGTCCACTTCTTTTTCTACTGTGCCGTGAAATGCTGGACACTTTCCAACTGACGCATTAGGGGAACAGGAGAAAAGAAAGGAAGAAGAGGATGATAGAAGTAACGGAAAAGGACCCTGGGAGCTCAGGAGGGCCGTTATCCCAGGCTGCGCACGCTTTACCCCAGCTGACCTGTGCAGGCGTAGCGCAGGAGGCCGAGAAAGCCATTTCAGAGTCACGTTATAGGGAGGATTTTAATTTTACACAGACCCTGGATTATCTGAATCACCTAACGAGTCTCTGTATCTGCTGTCACCAAACTATTCCCTACTTCTAAATCAAGCAGTGTTAAATTGTTTATTATTAACCTCCCACATCAGGGTCCTCTGAACTCTCACATATGTGTCCCTTAAGAGAAGCCAGATTTGGACCCTGCTACAGAGACCTGATGACCTAAAATAGTGGAGAGTTAATAAAAGGGATGTTTGCCCTTTTCCATACCCTTCCTATCTCCAACACATTTGAGAAGTAGGCCTTCACGGGGCAGGACGTTTTTCAGTCTCACCACACACTTTTCCCCAAATTCCTCAAAGTGCTAGTGTCACAAGAAGAATGAAAGAGAAGATGGGTCTTACCTACCTGCTACTGTAGGCCTCTCATACTGCAGGGAGAGGACATGCTATTTGAATTAGATACAAAATTTTGAACTGAGCAGATGTTTAATTATTGTTCATTGACATAACCTCAGCACTCAGAACAATGCCTAGCATATAGAGGGTACTTAATTAACACTTGTTAAAAGAAGGAGTGAACTGAGAGTTGTGGGATTTTACTGAAATGCCATTAAGAGAAAGGACAGGGAAATCTGGCAGAGAATTATTTAAAACAATGATTGGAACAAAAATAAAACCATTTTATGTTAATTCCCCGTTGAATTGAGACTACTTTTTTAAAAAATCTTGTTACTAATTGTTCTTCTGCAAAAGATTTCTGGCAGGTTTAAATCAGTTGGGATTTCTTAGATGTTAAACCAAAACCTTCTATGGGTATCTAGCATTGTTATTTATTGGATAGAGAAAAATGAGTAGCACAATGTTGAAAAGATGTAGCAGCATGCTGGTTGAAGACTCGGGCTCTGGTGTGAGGTGGACCTGTGTTTGAATCCTATCTTGTTACTATCTGTTTGAATTTGGGCACATTAACTAAACTTTATAAGCCTTAGTTTTCTCATCAGTAATATAGAACTAATAATAATTCCTAATTCATAGGATTAAAAGAAATAAATGCTAGCAAAGAATTTACCACAGTATCTGTCAAACAAACGTTCAATGAGTCTTAGCTATTTCATTTTAAAAAGAACAAATAGGCAGCCAGCATGGCAAAGTAGAAGCAAAATAGCTTTTGGAGTGAGATGTACCTCTATAATGTATTAGTTTATGAGATATTTGATTTGGAGGCAAGTTCTATAACCAATCAATTTCAAATTTTTTCAATTTTTTTTCCACTGGCACATAGCATTCAACATCATTGTTTCTTCTCTAGAACTCTACACAAATGTCATTTTATTTTTTTGTTTATTTAAACATTTTGTTTTAGAGATAGGGTCTTGCTTTCCTTTACCCAGCCTGGAGTGCAGTGGCGCGATCATAGCTCACTGCAGCCTCCAACTCCTGGGCTCAAGTGATCCACCCACCTCAGTCTCCCAAGTAGCTGGGAGGACAGGTGTGCACCACCACACCCAGTTAATTTTTTTATTTTTTGTAAAGATAGGGTTCTTGTTATGCTGTCCTCAACTCCTCAAACTCCTGGGATCAAGTGATCCTCCCATCTCAGCCTCCCAAAATGCTAGGATTACATTCATGAGCCACCACTCCAGGCCACAAATATCATTTTAAAAGGATTGGGGATGATCTGTAGATGGCTGAATAAAGAAGAATCATTCTGAATCCTTGCTCTCCATGTGTGCCTGTCACACAAAGAAATTGTGGAACAAAGAGTCAAGTAGCAAACAGGCGGCCATGGGGAGCCCCACTAAAATGCAAGGAATTGATTCTGGGTGTGGAAAAGGAGAGAGTACACAAGAGTCCTAATCTCACTCTCATCTATTGAATCACAGTCAAAAACTATTTGCTGCCTTTGATGGGCTTTGGGTGTCTGTCTCTAATGACACTGTGGCTGATTTCAAATAATCTCTCTTCCTTTCATTCTCACAATGTTACGGCAACTGGATTTTCAGTTATCCAGTGACTTAAGTGAATCAAAGCTTCCTCTAGATGCTGTTGTCCAAGGTGATTATCTCAAGTGTCCTCGGGCAGATAGCAGAAATGGGTGGAGCTGGGTAGAAGAGAGGATACCAGCACATGATTCAGGACGAGGGGGGGGACAGGCTGTCAAGGTTTGTCTCTCAGGTGTGAACAGGACGTGAGGAGTCTGCTGTCAGGCTGCACCACAGACCACGCAGGGCCAGGAGGACTGACCCAGGAAGCACTATGCACTCTCATCAGAGGTCCAAAAGACTGTCTACCGTGCCAGGAAAGTCAAAATTCTCTTCATGATAAAAAACCATCCAGAAATATTCTTTGGGATTGGTGCCAACCCATGAGATTTCTAGTTCCATAAGAGATCTAACTAGTATTTTTGACAATAATCTTAATGGTTAAATCTGGGGTTGCCAGCTAAAAAAATTCACCTAGATCTCTGATATGTTCCTTTTGTTAACTACAAAATATTGTCTAGACAAGAAGGACTTTCTTCTTTTTGGGGCCCTCTGGCAGTGAATATCTGTGGTGTTATATTTACTCTTCCTGCAAAGATATATGACTAGTTCTATTTAATTCAACTCCACAAGTATTTACTAAGTTTCTGCTTTGTGCTTAGCTGGGTGCTACTGGAGTTTTGAAAGAAGTATATGGAAGACTCTGTCTTTAAAGAAAATTGCATACAATTTAATTACAGAAGCAACACTTTTAAAATATGAAGCTCTCAAGAGCAAACTACAAATAGAAAAAACAGTAAATATCGAGGCCTTTAACAAAGACAGCCATGACTAAGGAGAAAGATCAAGATGAGCCAGCCAGACTTGTCACAAAGAGTCAAGGAGAAGTGGGACTTCAGCAGCACAGGACGGGACTGAGGACAGGCTTACAAAGGTGGAGATAATTCTCGGCTTTCCAGGCAGGATAAGAGAGAAAGCAGTTACACAAGTGCACATGCGAATGGCGTGTTTGAAGGCTGTGGAATGAGGGAGAATGAAAAGAATGTCAGGCTTCTAAGCTGTGGTGCCTGTTTGGAAACGGGCATCACTAACAGAAATGTGAATGTCGAGAGTGAGAAAAGATGATTAAGTATGGTTTTAAGCACGTTGTGTTTAAGGACACAGCAGGGGATTGCTGGGGAATCGTCCAGCAGAAAACTGGAGATTTGGTAAAAGATGAGAACAGAGATACGCAGGTTTGGCCACCATTAGAGTGAAGATAGTAGAAATGAACGAATGGACTAGATCTTTGAAAGCATAAGAAACAGAGAAGAAAAAATTGGGGAAAAAATGAATGCTAGAATAAAAGCTCTTAGTTAGAAGGGAGGTGAAAAGGACACAAGGAAAAGAATGAATGGGCCATCATTGAGATGGTATAAAAACAGGAATGCTGTGTTGAAGCCTAAGAGAAAAACAGTAGAAAGACGAAAAGACGTAGCAAGAGAGATCACTAGTTATGAAAAGAATACAGGGCTGACACCACCACATTTCATTTTTTTCTTCAAAGTTTTTTTGGTAGTGATTATTACTTTTTTTGGATAGTAAATGGAAAATATTTGTAATGAAATTTGTCACTAGAGGGTGCTAGAGTTACTTAGGAAAAAAAACACCCCACTGGCTACCATGAGTATATATACTCTGATAACATGCCTATTCTAAAAAATAATGCTTACCTTTTCCTTAATGCAAAAACAACTTTCAAATGTTCTCTTGGTAATTAGACATCCACTTATGTTTCACAAGATTTTTTGAGTTAAAGAAAACCTGAGATGTCAGTTATCATATTGTAAACGCAGTGAAAAGGACAGAAACAGAATATTGTAGCTTCCGGGCATCTGTTCTCACAGAATGAGGCCAGGCGCTAACCCCTGGGATTATGCTCCTTTAGACCACATCAACAACCTAAGAATCTTTGTCTATACTCTTAGGATTCTTCTCCGTAATGGAAAAAAATAGCATGTTTGCAGGATAAAAATATTTGAGTATTAGTCAAGTTCTATTGGGTTCAGTTCAGCTGTAATGTTGTACAGTGGTTTAATTTTAAGAGAAGAAATTCATGCAAGTTTTTCATTCACTAATTGCATCCTGTAAAAATCTGAAAACATGACATAAACCAGATGAACACACTGATTATCAAAAGCTCATGATTTTACAAATGTATGCCCAATCACCGTGTTATCCTGCTGAGGGTAGGGGAGAGGGGGAGGAGAACTGATAGGAACATGAAGCTCATGATATCTCTTGTGCCGTGAATAATAGAGCCCTTTGTCTCTGACCTAGGAGTTTCATGTCTTCTGCCAGTATCATGAAATTGTTAGCTTGAAAGTAGGGTATGAAGTAACATTCATCAGGTGCGGGTGGGACGGGGGTGGTGGGGATGGGTAACTTCACAACTAAAGGGTGTGGAGCCCACTGTATGGGGGAAGGGCACACTTGTAGCTCTGGCTTGGGCAAAACAAAGGCATTATATGTAACCAAAATGTTTGTACCCCCATAATATTCTGAAATTAAAAAGAAAATAAATAAATCAATTGGGGGAAAAAAAAGAAAGTAGGGTAAAATCTCAGATCTTTTACGGTTCATGACAGTATGAGATTCCCCAGTGGGCCTGCTCTGTGATGTTCTGAAAATCTTTCATGAAGGCCCAGACTAGAGCCCATTTCTGCTGTCCTTTTAAAGATTTTATAAACACCTAATTCCCTATTCATTTCTTCTTAAATACTAGAGTGATTTCTGTTTTCTGCACCGAATGCTGAATGACAAACACTTCTACTCTACCATATCAGACTTTACTTTTAAACCTTCAAAATGCCATTATTTAGGAAGGTTCTAAATGAGAAAATATTCCCCACTTAATCATTATTTGGAAACAATATTTTTAATTGTCTCATTACTGTAACACTTGATCAGAAATATAAAGATAAAAAAGGGTTCCTTTTAAGAAATCAAAACACAGAACCTTTTACTAATGACTCAGTATAAACGTTCTACCCATGCCTTATTCTCCACTGGGAAAGATTTTCTCTTTTTCAAACTTTATCTAGACAGGGAGCTGAGATCTAGATAAATAAAACCTTAGACAACATAGGCTAAGCACACTTGGTATTTTATAGCCTTGGCAAACTCAGAGGATTTTACAGTACCTCAGCAGTGGTGAGAAAAATCTTATCTGTGATGCGCCTCAATCCACATGCCACAACACCGAGAGCAACTCCAGGGAACACGTAGGAATTATTGCCTTGGCCAGGATATAGGGTCCGTCCATCTGGAAGAGTGACTGGATCAAAAGGACTGCCACTGGCAAAAACTCCACGTCCCTACAACACAGACACATACAACTAATTTTAAAAAGAAGCAGAATATTTTAAAACAAATATATCATAACAGAACTACCCCATAGGCTAAATAATGAATACTTAGCAAGAAGCCTAACTTTTCATTAACTTCCTAGTAAGTCTGGGCAAGCTTTTGTGATGCTGGGCAACAAGTGCTGGAATGGGTGCTTATTACTGCTCTTTATCTTACTCTTCACTCCCAGGAGAAGTGTACCAAGTACAGGACACCCTAAGACCATCATGCTATGTTCTGCATTGGTGCAACCCATAGGCTCATCAACCATTTCTATGTAGGTTTCTGATTATAGACTTCTGAAGATAAAAATGACAAGTTAATATTAAAGTATTGGAAATAATGACACTTCAGGTTGGGGTTTAGGGATCAACACATATATAATACAAAATAAAAACTGGAACAGATTTGTAAAGAGTTATATGGAAAATCACATATGAAACGAATTCATTAGCACAAGTGGAATTAGCAGATAGGAGGAAGATTAAGCAGTCAATAATTGTCTTCATTTTTCCTATTATTAATGTTTTGCCATAATTGTTTTGAGAAATCTCATGTATTAATATCACATGCTTCAAGAAGGCATTAACTTAGGGCCCACTGGGTGCTACATTCTATGCTGCTAATCAAAAGAAGAACATTTGTCTGATCTGTGAGGGTGAGAGTGTAGATACAGTTGAGAGTACTCAGGCTTCCAGGTAGAAGTAGGAAACACTCAACAAATAAGCATCATAATCTAAGAAATCTATTTGAAAAGACTAAAACAACAAATCCCCAGAGCATAGTTTAAATGATGACAGAATGGGTGAAACTGTCAGACCTCTTATCTCATTACCCTGTATTTCATACTTCAGTCTAGGTCATGATATTAATAATATTAACTTAATATTCATTTTTAGCAAATGTCATTAATACACCTTTTGGTTCTTTTAAAAGTTGTATGATATAAAATTCAACCTTCTCCAGGATATAAAAAGATGAAAATAGATGAGAGAGAAAACAAATTCTCATATAGGTGTTTATAAGACACATGTTTTACACAGAATTAGGTTTTGTTTTCAGACAAGTGATACCTTAAACTCTGTTTAGCAGACAAAATATGTCATTATAAACAACCTTCTAATGTAACTAAATTATTATTTCATATATATAGGTTTTTGAAAATTATATTTGAGAAAGAAGCCTGCGACATTATATATCTCCCTTCCTTCCTATATTTCTATAATCACCATATTTCGAGGGGGAATGCCATTAAATAAATGATAGTAGTATAGCTAACTAAACATTCCCATATATATGAATTGTTAATATGGATAAGAAAATCTTCCCATACCATTTTTGGATTGTATTTTCAGGGTTCAATAATCTTTCTGTATATTGTATTTTAACCTTTCCTAACTATCTTTCACCTATGCCTGCAGCAGCAGCAAAGCACATTCAGCAACAGGGAGACCTTTCCTTGTGCTGTGATCGTTTGGCCAAACTAGTGTTTAAATTTTCAGCTTCAAAATGACTTTCAATGTTTTATGTAAAACAACACAGGACATTAGGCAAGATGATAAGAAAAAGTTGACGCCATTTATATCAGACATTCAAATTTTGAAACAACTTCTAAGTTTGGCTAATTTTCCTCATGTTTGCTGCAGATGAGTCTTTAAACTCTTGAGGCCTATTGAGATATACTAAGACAGACTAATTAATTAAACACTTGTTTATTATGTGCCTACTATGTGCAAGGTATCATGTCAAATTTCTGCTCAAAGGGCTTTTTGTTTTCCCTTTAAGGATTCAAGGACCACTGAATAATGTGAGGCACATTCCTTAATCTAGAGATGAGATAAAAATTAAAATTAGTGAGGATATTGAAGGTATCCCCAAATAAGAGAGAGAAACAATGGAGTGGCTCCCTGCCAAAAAAGCATTAATTCTAATAATGAGCATTTAAGGATATACTATTAAAGTAGAGCCATCAAGTTCAAATTGTGCAGAGTGATATAACTTTGTGTCAGGTTTACCTTCTCTAGTTCACTTTGGATTTATTTTCAAAATAAAAGCTTTAGATAGACGTGACTCAACCTCTATTTTGTTGTAATGATATTTCCAAGTCTTTGAAGGAAAAAAATGCTCTTGATAACATATCAGTCAAATATATATTAGTATAAGAATAGTATAAAATAAATTACAATTTTTGAAACAGTTTAAGTATTGAAGCATTGAGGACTCCTATCCCAACTTGGCTGGATGTCAAGATAGCTGCCCAAATACTCCACCCATGGCATCAAAATCCAAACCCAGGATTTAGCAAAGTAAAAATAAGGCTGTGGTTTTATACTGCATGCTTCAATGTTTGGGAATAGCTAGTTAAAATCCATTTCAATAAACATCTAGAACCGAGCTTTTTCCTTTCTATTTAACTTTTATGTTCAAATCTTAAATACTTCCAAATCACCTGAGGAAAATGATCACTAAAACATTACAAAGTTTATTTTATTTTATTGAAGAAGATTTATACAACAATCTAGAAAAGGAAATAGTTCTTGTCTCTCTGACCTGTACACTTTTCTTACAGTCTTGGTTGTATAATTTTGAAAGGTTATATGATAAGAAACTTAGAAATCCTGGGCCTCCCTATAATAAATCAAAATTTGATTATTAAAATATTAGTTACGCTTTTGCTTTACCTTAGTTACTTTATAGCACTGCTCTGCAGAACATTCTGCTTTGCTAGTTGGATTACTCAAAGCAAAAATAATAGGCCGTTTGTTGAAGGCAGCCATATCTTTGAGAATTTGTTCTGAGAATGCACCACCAATTGCAGCAACACCTAATGAAGAAATCAGAAACTGGTGATTAGAGTTACCATTGGTTAATTCATCTAAGAAGCCCATCCTTCAAAATGATGATACATGTCAGATAATTTTCTAAGAGACCCTCGAAAAATACTGTGTAGAATATTTGTAATTAAAATATAGTGACAAAAAGAAATACATTTGTTAATGCCAATAATTTTTAGGGTTACAAATCTACAAGCATCTGTAAAAAAAATTTAAAGATAACATCTGATTCATAATATACTGAGACTTAGTAGCCAATCACTTAGAATTCTGGTTATAGGCATTTGTAAACAGGAAATTAAAATGTGTCCAATATATATACTCTCTCTATAAGCAATTCTATGAGTCTATTTCAGTCTGTCAGGCTATAAAGCAATTATGTAATTGTGGATTTTTTTCGGTTTTTTGGGATTTATTTTTTTTTAAGAGACAGGGTCTTGCTTTGTCATCCAGGTTGGATTGCAGTGACACAATTATACCTCACTGCCGCCTCAAACTTCTGGGCTTTAGCAATCCTCCTGCTTCAGCCCCCAAGTGGGACTACAAGTGCATGCTACCATGCCTGGGTCATTTTTTTCTTATTTTTTGTAGAGATGGGGTCTTGCTATGTTGCTCAGGCTGGTCTCAAACTCCTGGCCTCAAATGATCGTCCTGCCTCAGCCTCCCGAAGTGCTGGGATTACAGGCATGTGCCACCATACCCGGCCATGTTTTAAAAACCAGTGCTAACACTTAAAACAATCATCTGATTCAATTGCAAAATTGAAGTGTCACTCATTGCAAGAATTTTAACAGAAGAATAAAGCAATTAGCATACAGGAAATGAAAAACGGCAAGATTACTGATAGGACGTATTTTGTAAAAATGATACTAAAAGTTTAGTAAAGTCCCTAACATGGAGTTAGTAGTTGTTTTCATTATGGTTATCATCATTATTATCAATATTGTCATTTGTTTCACAAGAGCTTCCAGGAATGGAGTATGATACATAGTAAAGATAGACATTATATATGCACAAAGTATAGTTTCATAAATTCCTTTGAGTTTTCTTTAAACTGCTTTAAATTTGACCATATTACACATCCTACTGTGCACATGCAATGTGTAAGTACTGTGATGCGTGCTATAAATAATATAAAGATATGTGAGGTGTGATCTCTGTCTTCTAGAAGGTTCTAAGCTAGTTCAGTGTTTCTCACCTCAGCACCACTGACATTCTGTGCTGGATAATTCCTCGTTGCAGGGGCTGTCCTGTGCATTATAGGATATTTAGCAGCATCCCTGGCCTCTACCTGCTAGATGTCAGTAGTCTCTCTATCCTCCCCAACTTTTCCTTCCCAGTGAAGACAGCTAAAAATGTCTCCAGTCATTGCCAAATATTCCCGTGGGGAGCAAATCTCTCCCATTTGAGAACTACTGTCTATCTAGAGTAACCAAGCCTGGAAAAGTGCTGAATATGCCAGGTATTAGCTGGCTGACAGAGTTAGCAGAGGGGGCCAGGCACTTCAGCTTGGATCAGTAAGAGTAAGAAGTCAGGACTGAACTTACAAATCTAGGTCTCTACAGGGTACTGTTGCTTGAGTGAATGTGTAGTTTTATTTGTGAATTCCAAGGGTTAGAATTTCAAAAAAGGTAAATTATGCCTCAAAAATCAGTAGTAAGAAAAACCAATCAGGTCAAAATGGGGGGTAGGGAAACAGGGGAAAGAGGAACAAAGTTTACCTATGAGGGCAGTTGGTTTTATTTCTTGAACAATGGCTTCTAGGTTCTTCATTTCTTCATGTTCATGGGCAAATATCTCTTTCTCTTGTGTTAGGGAAGCACGTCTCTAAGTGAAGCAAATAAGGAGAAATGAAAAATCTGCCAGACGTGAGTGGGTCAAAGAAATTTCATATATATATATATATATATATATATATATATAAAATATATATATTACCAGTATTTATGCTTAACATTTTTATGTACTATGTGTTATAGCTATTCTGAAAGTCTCTTTTCCAATTGCCAGCGTATTATTTCATTCATTCTTTCAACAAATATTTATGTGTCAGACAATTTTCTAGGCAATGGAGATATAACAGTAAGCAAAACAAAGTCTTTCCTTCATTTAATTAATTAACACTAAAAATTCTAATTCTATTGACATTTGTGAGAAACCAGCATTAACAAACAATAATGCAAAATATCACTGAAATAACAATATTGTTTGCTACACATTTTTTGTGTTCTATAGTAGTGTTTCAGAATCTAGAGTTGGCTTTAGCTGTGGCACTGCCAATTTCCGTGCCACTGAGTAAGAATGGAACTTGAAGCCATATTTATATCATTGTTTAAATGTTTATATCATTGTTAGATTTTCTGAGTATTAGCTTTATATGTTTTTGTTATTACTGTTTTGATTACAAAAGTGCTATGTGTTACCTAGTAAACATTTAATTATAATATTCTAGCTACAAATTTTTAAGATTTGACTACATAATAAATCACTGCCTGACTTTACATGGTACTTTATGACTTTCACATATTTCATTTGATCACTTCAACAATTTTGAGAAGTAGGACAAGTATCAGTAGAGCCATTTTACAGATGAAGAAACTGAGGTTCAATGATATTAAGCACTTGCTCAAGGCAAGGGATTGTACTGGAACTCAGTCTTTCCAACATAGCACAGAACTACCCTGGAGAAAAAGCTTTACAAATAGTATGTCAGATTATTTGAAAATTGTTAATCCTGAAGAGGGTACAATTTTTTTGCTTCGAAAGGTTATTATCATTTTATTTCTGTTTTTTAAAGCAATACATTGAATTATAGAAAATTATATATGAAACATATGAACTTTTGTGCTTATCTGTAAATAAGGATAATAATATTTTCTACCTCATCAGGTTGTTTGTGAGTTAAATGAAATGTAATACATGTAAAGCACTTAGGACAGGTTTTATAACAAGAGCTCAAGGCTAGTTGTTGTTTTAATTAAAATTATTGTGAAGAAAGAGAAAAAAATCATAATTCCAGCACTTATAATTTTGATCTATTCTCTTATAGTCTGCTGTAAAAAGCTATTTTTGTAACACTGTTTTCCATTATGAGCACGACATCAGATTGAATGGCTTTCTAAAACGAGAATTCACCATTACTCATTTTTGAGTTGTAAAAAGTCATCATCTTACCTTTTCTCCCTGTGTATCAAAATATATTACATCTGAGATACTGTAAAAAGAATCTTATTTAATTCACTCAAAATCAAACTTGAACCTTACTATTTCATATTGACTTCAACAGAGAACACTAATCACCAGTAACATTAAGTTGAATATCTCAGTCCGTATTCTTGTTCGCCATGCTTATTTTTAAAAATTAGTCAAAAGAATCATATAATTTACTTTCATGAGGAAGCATCAAACTGCTCAATAAATTTCATCCATTGTCATTGCCTTTTTAGAATTAGTCATAGGTCCAAAAGAACAGTTATTGTAAACCTAGATTATGCAAGTAAACACTGAATATTCTCAAACATCTCTTCTTTTGCGTTTATTTCATAAGATTTTTTAAAACTGCCTTGTAATAATGTAATTAAAAAACACAGGACAATACTGAAATCTTTACCATTCTCACAAAATGTGTGGCGGGGGACAGGGTGGCTCCTACCTAGTGCTCTCATCCTCACCTCTCTTAGCTTCACCGCTGGGAAATTTATCTCATTTACACATCTCATCAGAGATTAAGCATCATCCCAGCATGTAAAAAGTGTCTAAGCCTAATCGTAATTTATTAGTCACAAATAAGAAAATAGAGGTATTTGAAGTGTCAAAGAATTCTCCTCAAATATTCTGATAATCATCAGACTTTGATTTAAGGAAGTAGTAGATTGACTTGACCCCAATTCCTTATCATCCCTTCCCTGTCAGTATTCTTTGCCGAGTAACTTTGCAGTTTCCTCCACAAAAGGCAGAGAATACTTTCCTCTCCCTTGTCTTTAGACTTGAACATGTGTCTTGCTTTGTTCAATAAAATGTGGGCTGAAATCAGAGTGTGCCAGTTCCAAGCCAGGCCTTAAAAGAAACTGGTGTTTTTGCCTGCTCTCTTGTGCCTTTGCTGCTTGTTTTAGAAGTGTATGACCTGGCTGGCCGGCTGGTCCAAGGAAGATGAGAGCCTTGTGAAGCAGCTGTGGACCTAACCTGCAGCTGAGAGCCACCCAGCCAATAGCATCAGAGCTGTCCCATCTGACCCAAAGATAAGTGGGAAATAAATAATTGTATGTCACTGAAATTTTGTGGCTGTTGATAACATAGCTGACTAAGAGTGATTTCAATTTTGATTACATATTCTACCTCTTTTTTTTTTTTTTTACTCAGTGTTGTTCCCATCTGTTGCTTTGGGAGCAAGAGGTTCCTCTCTCTGAAATGACTTAATGAAAAGAATGCTTTTGTAATCCACATGCCACCTCGATGCCCTTATTACCGCCTTCATTACTTGGCAAAAATAATTTTGCATTATTAGGAAAAAAACAGCAGTTCTGGTCATGGATAGGAATAAGAATTTGGAAACATTTAACAGTTGTAGTGTTTTAACTATCTAAATTATTTCCAAACTATTTCTGGAAGTAGTACAAGCTCAAATTCATAACTATTTTGATTCTTACACAATGAAACTTCCAGGAGAGGTATAAAATAAGGTTGTGGCTTGGGGAGGCATATTTCCTGGGAATAATAACTTTCAGCTTCAAGAATTCTAAACAAAATATGATACAGTTTTGGCTTGTTACTCTTTCCTAGAAATGCACATATGTAATTGCAGACATAAAGGCAAGAAACTAGACTAATATCTAGGCAAATACCACAGAACTCCAAATTGCTTCTAGTGTGACTTTCCTTATACTTGAGCTAAAAGGCTAACCTATATTCCCCAGACCTCTCTTGCAACTAGAGTTTCCGTATTAAACATATCATTCACCAAGCTGATGCACCTTCACAGCATGTTAGAGGAGAAATGGGCATCGTGAAGTGGAGGCCATGTGGGTCTTCTGGAAGCTTGTGGTGGTGGTGTTTTTTTTCTTCTCAGGTAGATATGGCAATCTCTAATGTCTAGTACACCACCAACAGGTGAGTGCTAAGTAATGATGGCAGCTACTATATCTAACAGCTTTCTTGTTCATGGCTGAAACATTGATTCTTAACTCAGCAGCAATAGCAGAGGCAAGAGGTCCCTTGCTAATGAGGATCTGTATTACAAGAACTGCTTCTGAAAGCTCAGCGTGGAACCTACTTAAAAAGTTTAGAGATTTGCTTTTTGAGATGTTTGTACAGACAAGAGAACTCGCCTAATGTATGCTAGTTTCTCTAACAAAGAAAAAAGATCTCAGGATAATTATTCTCCTACTCTAGACACAGTCATCTCAATGAAATATTATGAAACATTACATAATAATCTTAAGGGTTGCTGAGAAAATGCGTATCTATAGAGAAGACTAAATGGATTGCATGCTTTGTCTATTGGTCTTTTTGGCTTTCCGCCTGACAAAATGTAAATATTTTGTAAATATAATTCACTAAATTATCTTAATATATCATATTACTTTTATGTCCAAATATTGAAACACTTTTTCATGCTGTAGCAGAGAATTCTACTTGCCCATCAATATTCATTCTCTGTTTTTTAACTACTTTTTATTATTTTCATTCTCTCCTTTCTAATAATACTATTTCCCAGCTTTAGCTGGCCCCATGGCTACCCAGGTGGAGACTGCATTTCTTAGCCTCCTTGCAGCTTGGAGTAGCATGCAACTGCCTTCTGGCCAAAAAGATAGAATGGAAGTGATACGTTGTGTCCCTAAAAAGGAATGAGGCACACTATCGGAGTCCTCCCCAGCCCTCAGCTGGCTGTTGAAAAGCTTCTCTGTGCCCACAGATAGATGGGGGGCACATCCTAAGTCCCTGGTCTGCCCACCTCTACTATTAGGTAACTATTAGGTAACAAAGAAAAACATTTTATCTTGTTTAACTTACCATATCTTTGGATCTCCTTGTACAAAAGTTTAACCTAAAACCCAATCCCTTCATTTTAGATATCAGAAAATAACATAGATAGACTTAGGAAAAGACTTTACCTTAATAAGCCCTTATGTTCCAGGAAAGCCAGTGATGAAACTATTAAGACCAAGAAAGTATCTATGTAATTTTTAAAGATTTGTAATAATGTAAATTCTACCACCTTTCTATATTTAATCATTCTTTTTTATTCCTAACCACATTCCTGTTTACTGCAACTTAATTCAATTTCTTTTTGTTCAACTTTGTACCATTGCCCTTAAATAATCTTTTGTATATTCAAAGACATATTTAATCACAATATCTTCTCCTTTCCTAATCTGTTCTCATGGGCCCATCTTTCTCTCCTACAATTAACAAGGTGGCTCTACTCTGAACTCTCAGATGCTTTTGTCATCCTTTATATACCACAGGACCAAAAAAACTGTACTCCATCAGAGAAATAACTAACGTCAGATATGGTAAAGGATCTTGTTTTCAGTGTTCTATTAATGTATTCCAGTATCATGCTTTATTTTTTAAGGGTAGTAAAATATTATAATTAATCATTCCCTTGTGGTTTACTTTGAAATAGAAAGGAGAGAACCTACCAAAATAATCATGAGAGAAAAGAACATTGATAAAATTTTGGGGATTATAAACAGAATAGTAATAGGAAATAGTAAAAAAGGCTTTACAAGGAAAATATGCACTGTTTTTTTTTTATTTCAAAAAATGTTTGAGCTCAACAAACAATAAGATTCCACAAAATCCACGGTAAAACAGCGTGGCGCACAGTTTGAAACAGAAGAATTAGTAGATCCCAGTAAAGTCTTGCTGAAAGCAGCTGAGTAGGTATTCTCAGTCTGAGAAAACAACCCGTTCTTGGCCATTCAACTACTGACAAACAACATGACAATGAGAACATATCCAAACTGCCTCTGGTATATAGTTTAAAATAAATTTGCATATGATCTCTATAAAAATAGAAGTATATTCCTCTTCATTAGACTATCAAACCAAGAAGTAGTCACCCGAGAAAATAAAAGTGGCATAACAGTAAAAATCGTAGAGATGATTATGTTAGCAGCTGAAATAACCAAATTCAAACTGGTACAATGTGAGCCAGTAGCATGTAAATAAGAGAAGAGTTTGCTTATACTGAATGTGAACCTACAAATCCATAATGCAAAGTGAATTTAAAAGATGTTGAATAATCTGAAAGTGAGAGAGACATAATCCCTATTTTCTTAATGCAATGATTCAAAATATTTTCCTCAGTGCAGTGTCCCAGATTATCCAAAACAGCCAATTTCAGAATTTTAAAATGTATTTTACAGGCTATCCTCATCACTGTTGACTGTATTTAATGTATCAATAGTTTGTGATAGATTTTGTTGGCTAGGGACATAAATAACCAGTAGCACAATGCATTCTAATAGCTAACAGCAAATAAATTTATGTTATTTCTGAAAACTTTTCATGATATTCATAAAATTTAAAAAGGTCCACAATTGGACACAGAAAATGCCATCTATAAATGCTGGAGATAAAACATGGGACTAAGATTCAAGAGAGCAGAGTGCTAGGCTCTTCCGCCCCCTATGACTTGAGACTAGTCCTTTCATACTTCCGGTGATCTTGGTTTCTCCATATATAAAATGGCTTGGATTGGTGATGATGGCAGAGCTGGTGAGAATGAACCAGAGTTGTGCTTTCCAAAGCTAACTGAGCACCAGAGTCATCTGAGGAAAAACAGATTCCTGAGTTTCCAAAGCTAATTCAATTCCAGGGTGAGGTCCTGGTATTTTTAAAAAAGCTCCCCAGGTGATTAGAAATGATTAGCCAGTCTTAAAAATCGCTGTACTAAATAATCTAACATATCCCTACCAGATGCATTTTTAAAAGGTATGTGATATAGTTTCAAAAAAGTATGAAATGGTGAGTCTAAAGAAGGAAAGCTACAAAATAATACGAATTGGCAGTCACAGATTCCTAATACTTTTTTTGGCTAGCAACCTGAGATATAAAAATATTTAATGTAATTTAAACCTCCTAAATTGCCTAGAATGAGAAGCAAATCATAAAGAAGACATAAATATTGTATGAAAAGAAAAGATGTAAGTGTAATCATAAACATTTTACTTTATTCATCATAGTATACCCACTGGCACCTCCTAGCCACTGAAGCCAGAACTTGGCCAGAAGATATTCCATCTAGTAAAAAAACATAAACTACCGAAAGGCTCACTCCCAAAGGCTTGATTCCTGGTGTGACTTACAAAAGCTGAGAGAATACTGAAAGAAGGCCAGGAATCATAAAATGGTAATACTAGCATTACTGAAGGGCTTTACTTGACAAAAACAGAAGAATCAAAAGACAAAAAAATAAAGGTCTCTCAAATATTTTCTCTACCATTTTCAAGTTGATTTGATGATCTGGTTTATAGTAAAGAAACTACTGGAAGGTGACGACCTCAAAATCCGGTAAAATTGAGGCAACTGCCTTTAGCTTTGGACTTCTATTTTCTAGACTAATGGCTCATTTTTCTCCTTTTTTCAAAATCTATGGATAACTGGGAATTTCTTTGTTATATCATTTCTTGTGATTGAGATATCAATCTCCTCTACCTTCTTATTTTGTGCTGATTCTTTGCATAGGGAAGAAGATAAAACTGGATTGAATTACTACCTTTTTCAAAAGCACATATGTTTTGTTGGGAGTGGGCAGGAGAAAAGGTGGCCAAGATTGCCAAGATTTGGGGTTATCATTCCATAACCCAGGATAGGTATAAGTGAATTAGTTATAGATTGCCACTGATAAATATGTATTCCTTCCTACACTCAGGCACTAGAAGAACTTTTCCACAAGTGCCTATCTTGAATTAATGACTGCTTGGACTTCCTACCCCATTTTACTGGCCTGTTCTTGCTCTCAGGTCAATAGTGTTTTTTTGAGTTAAATCTGGCTCCTCTTTGGATCTGTAGACAGGGCTTTCTCGGCAAGTTGCAATGCAGGTATGTGTGCTTGCTAAAGAGTCCAGAGCTGTGTTTCATCATCTCAGGACAGATTAAAAGAAGACAAATTATGTAATAAGAGTGTAACAAGGGGTACAGAATGATTGTGATTTAAGGAAGTAGGTGGTAAACTACATCAAAATTTAATTTTGTATGTTAAAAATCAATGTTAATAATTTTCTGTCTAAAAGACTTATGTATATAATCTTTGGCCTCTATTCTTTTTAATACCTACATATGCATTGATCATACTCTATATGAAATGGAAAAGTGGGAGAAAATAATCCAACCAGATATTTCTTACCACACTACAAAGTCTCTTAGGAGTTAAAAAATTTTTTAAAAGCACAGTGTTTGAAATGTATTAACCATGAATCAAGGCAGTGGCAGCACCACTGTCTGAAATTCTGATAAAAAAGCAGAGCAAAGGAAAATTTTCTCTATACAGCCTGGCATTTCAAGGCTGGGAGCTAAAGATCACATTCTCAGGAAAGAAATAACTTGTCAAAACTACCTTTATACCATACAACATACCTTTATTCATTATCTCTTTCTACGAGAGCTAAATACTTAACTATACATCAAAAAATACAGTGAAGTAAAATTATTGAAAACAGAACAAAATAAAACCAAAAGCAAAACAAAATTCAAACCAGTCTATGGTCTTATTCTGGATTAGATGAAGCCTACCCTTCATGGTTATCTGTTAATATACTACCTTTTGTTTCGAATGTTCTGTCTTAGCATTAATTTGGTTTATTAGTGAAAGCAAAAATGTTTTTATTTAAGGAATAGATTAAATCTGGATTGGTTTGTTTTATGGCTTCTTGTCCTCCCTGAAAACGTTCCAAGTCATCACTGCAAAATACAAATACTAGACATGCCAGCAATGTCCTTTCTCACCCTCTATTTACTGTTTTTATTGTTACTCTAATTTTTATTTTGGAAGGTTTATTAAAAACTAAGTGTTGGTTTGTTTATATTAAAATATATTAATATTAGTTGAAAAAATTAATATATGAGATGTTTCCCACTATAAAATACTAAAGATATTTGAGTATTATCAGTGACCAAGCAGTTGATTCAGTGAACCTTACTGATATTGATGAATTATTTAAAACATTTATAATCTATAGCATACAACCCCTATTGCACATATGGATATGAGGTAAATGATGAAAAATGCTGTAGCTATGATGTTGGAAATGAAACATAACACATGCTAGAATAATAATGATCTAGTGTGATGATGATATAACTCAGAGCTGACCTCCGAGCTTATATTTTAGTTTTTGGTTTTATGACTTTAAAAAGTGGAGTTTCACCAAGAAAACTTTTTACTTAAAATTCTATATTTTTATACATTATAAATAATATAAGTTAATAAAATTAATAAAATAATTACTATTGGTTCTCAAGAGACGTTGTAAAAGTACTAAGAATGAACGATAACAAACACAAGAGAATCATGTAAATTTAGAAACAGGATTATACTAATTTACTAGTTATTCTAAGGTTTATTAGTTCCGCAACAAAAGTCAGTTTAAGAATTCCGACTATTTAAAAGCATGAAAAAAAGTGATTGAAACTTAATATGTATCTTTTACATTAAATAATGTAAAAGCTATTAAATATATACAACCTTTTAAAATGTAACTTTACTTTGGCAAGCAGAATACATGTACTTCTTTATTTTGGCAAGTAAAAGACATGAAGTAAGAGTGACTGACTTGGTCTAGCCAACAACTTCACAGTTATTCCAAGTATTGTACTCCATGGAATTGGGAATCTCAGCTCAGTAAATCTATGTTAAAATTATTTGAGATGCTAAAATCTATAGCATCTCAATAGCATCTCAATCTTTAATACAGATTTCATATAAAAATGGCATTAGTAATCACAAAATAAAACCATAGTCACAGGCTTCTACTTTTTAGATTCTTGAATGTTTTATGTCCCTAAGGACAACACAATTTGTACAGCTTTTTCCAGAGCTCCAACTGTTTACATGCTGATAATCCCCAAATTCCTATCCCTAGACCAGACTGTTACCGTGAGTGTCAGTTCCGTATCTCCAACTGCCATGGGGACATCTCCATCTGGGGTCTCCACAGGAACCTTAAACTTGCTATGTGTAAAACTGATCTCATCATCTCCCTTAAACTGGTCTGTTCTTCACTCCTTTCTTATGTTAATGGCTGCATTATTTACCTAGACACCCAAGGAATCCAGCCTCTACTCTACCTTATTTCTCCTTCCATATTTAATCAATTACTAAGTGTGCCAATCCTATTTCCTAAATATCCACTGATTAAGCTTCTTTCATTCACCTCTACAGTCGGGCCCCAATTAGTTTTTATTTGGATTATTTCAACAGCTTTGTAACTAGTTTCTTTTTCTTGGTTTCCCCTCATTTCCATCCATCCTCCACAATACTCTCAGACTGACTGAAAAGGCAAACTCCTCTACACAGCCTCATTCAATTGCTCATTTTCAGGAATCGGAAGGTCCTTTGTCACTCATCATCTGCTCCCTTTCAAACCTAATCCTTAAATGGCTCTTGTAACAAAATATTTTCTTTCTTTTGCACATGCTGATTCTTCTGCCTGGAAGGCCATTTGTTAATTAACTCATTTATTAACAAAATACTTATTGTCAGGTATGTATTAGACATTGCGTAGAATGTTGAAGGTATAAAGAGATGAAAGATATGATCCTTAGATTCAATCAAGATCTCTCAGTGAACTTGCCACCATGTTTCTTTTGTTTCAGTTCTGGATATAGAAAGTATAAGATATCTATGGAGGCTCCAGATAAACTCCTAACTCTTCCTTTCCAACTGAACACAAGAGGCACCTCGTCTCAGGATCTTCCTCAGCATCCCCATCTTTCTCTTGAGTGCAGCTGGGAGCACGATCTGTATGCCCTGGCACCATGAACATATTTTTAAAACACTTTCATACATCACTGTGACTCATTCACGGCTTGTTTGAGTTTTTCCCACCAGGCTGTGAGCTTCTTGAGATCAAGGGCCTTATTGTGTTCCCGGAGTTTAGAAATATGCCTGATCCACAGGACATTTCATTCAGTAAATGTTCAAATAAGACACATGCCCACAACATATGACATGGCAACAGTATGCACATTTTAATAGTTATGCTGATTCCTCAAAGCAATAGCAATTTTTAAAGCCAAGAAATCTATATTGAAAGTCTCTGTCTTTATACTCACTTGCTTGCTACAAACAGTTATGCATATACTTTTTCCTCATGTAAGGCAAAATTGTCTATATATAGAGATTCTAAAAAACACCTGTCTAGCTTTAAAGAAATATAATTACTAAGAATTTGTGATATAAAAGGCGGCATTAAAAATAACGTTTTAAAGTAATATGTATTTGATATATTTCCTATGACTATTATATGCAATTTTATTTTTAAATCAAAAGTTATATATGTTATTTTGCTTTTTTCACCTATTATGAATCCTTTAATGTGTCATTTATTGCTCTTTGAAGACAATTCTAAGCTGATATATTATACTCATTTGGCTATTCTACAACTTATTTTATACATCTCTATCCTATAGGATAGATACTTAGAATGGAAACTATTGGCTCAGAAGCATAAACTTTTAAAGGCTCTGAATATACATAAAACAGCTTTCTAGAAAGTTTACATACATTCACATTTATTTCTGTATTAAATTCCAGAAAACACTGCTTATCACAGTTACTCCTTAAAATTCACCTTCACATAGAAAGGAGATTTATTTGTGTTTTTTCTAGCAGTTTACAGAGGAATGATCGATATGCATAGATAGCGAACTGTATAGCAACATGGTCACAAACCTAATCTTATTTAGTTCTTACAATAACCTCATAAAGTAGATATTATTACCTCTATTAAAGCTGGGGAAACCGAGGCTTGAGTAAGATAACATTCAAACAGCCTATTTATTAAAGTCTTCAGTCAGGAATTCCCATTCAAACCCTCAAGAATTTGGTTGAGAGAAAATAGCAAGTAAAGCAGTAGCTATTAGTTTTTTTTTCCTCCTTTCTTTCTAGTTAATGTACAGTTTGACAGGTGGCTCTTAATAAAAAGTGCTATTATCTCGGGTTTCATCTGTATCAGTTTTAAATTGCCAAACTGCAAACTAAACTAATGCAAATGGACTGACAATCCGCAGAGTTGTTAAAGAATCTATTCCCATTGCAGATGGAATCTATTCCTGAGCTATAGTTTTCTTCTTTATTCCGAAGACTATTAGTATTACCGTATGACATGATCATTGATGTTTAATGGCTACTCTTTTTAATAGAGTGTTAAGGAAGGTGGTGGAGACAAAAGTAGCCTTTGAGATGGTCACCCAGAACGGCAAATTGATTTTTACTCTGGCTAAAAATGACAAATTCTTACCTTAACTATTAATCCTTTTGAGTCAACCAACCATATCTTTTTGATGGCTTCCTCTTTTGGTAAACCTTCTTTTTCCATGGCCATAACAATCAGGTGTGCAATCCCTAAGGCAGCCTGAGAAAGAGGTTATGAAAACAAAAATTTTAAAAGTTGTTCCACATGATATCTTATTATCAAGGGTTACATTTCACTTCCTTTTCTCTTTGTTAGTAAGAAAATACAAAATGACTCTGTTTATTTTGTACTAATATAGCTGAAGAGCTATATTCATTCATTTATACAGGGAGCAAAGTATTTTTGTCACATTTGGGTTAAGCCAAATGACAATTATTTACCCTTTTTACTACAACAGAAACACTATTATGTGGCCTGCTATTTAGTGACAGATAAACCAGTGATATTCTTGATTGTCAGTATCTTTAATCTTATTAATGCAGTCAAGATTTGCTCCAACAATATTGAATTTAAAATAATGAACTGGACAACCTTGCACATTGGATGTATTGTTTATTGTTATGTTCAATCTCTTCTAATTGAATTTGAAGAATGAAGCCTGGTCATTTGGATGGGAACTTGACCAATTAGGCAACCAAACGAAACTGTCAAAATATCTGCGTTCCCAAGAATTTATTCACTCTCTTAATTTGGACAAAGAAAGTGTTGTGAAATTTTTTACAAGATTAAAGGAATCAACTTCCTTGGTATTTGGTAAATTTTGTAACAATCTGTGAAAACCAGTATCTTTTCAGGGACAAGTGCTAGTTTTGAATCATCCAACCATGAATACTTCTGCCCTGTTGAGTATCCAGAACAGACCTGTGCCATTCATCAAAACCCTTTGAAAATTCAAAGAGGTTTACTGAAAGTAAAGACAGCATGCAATAATCCACAAAATAAAGAATTCAAATGTTAATTAGCTGTCATTTAGCCTTGATATTTTTTTCAACATAAAAGTGAATGAGATTTACATTCTGAATAATTTCACATATTTGTATCTTAGTATTCAAATTCTAGCTTCCTGTATTTTGTTTTATTTTAAGAGCAAGCAAAATGAAAACCAACACTACATACTCAAATTTCTATCAGTGTCACTGTTTCGTTCACAATCTTGTTAAATCTGAAAATTTAAAGTTTCTTAAAATATATATACATAGCCACAATGTATTTCTCTATTTATTACATGCTATAATTCTAAAGAGATTTTGACAGCTGTCCCACAAGAAGCTCAAAGTCAACTAACATTTTAATTTTTATTTGGAATTATTATTTACTGGAGTCTAGTTTTCTTCTTTCAAATGATTAAATTACAGCAAATAAAAACTGAAACCATAATTCAGTCTTGCTGCAATTTCCTTCCAATAATTTAAAATGTTTTGGTTCTTTTGCATATGACTAGTTATAATGCACTCTGAGTCACTAACTCAAAATATTTCTTTCTTAAAAGTGTGTGTATACGTGAACACTGAATTGTGAGTCAAATTAAGAAAGTTTATATGTGACAAGTCAGCAATAGATATACTCACTTAAATACTCAGAGACTTTCATATGTAAGCATACATTGGGAACTTTTTTTCCTGCATGGCACAGGAAATTATACATATGAAAATCTATGGCAACATTTGATACTCTTATAAATTTAAAACAGAAAAATATCTCTATACCTCTCTACTGAAGTCTCCTATGAAAAATTATTAATAATATGCCTCAATAATTTGGGAATCTTTAACAAAAGCCTATAGTTGTAATACACTAAAATATGAAAGAATACTTTAAACTTTCTACTAATGAGTAATTAAAACTAATTATATGTTCATTAGTTAAAATAACGTAAGTATTACAAAAGGCAGGTACCTCTCCAGCTCCTTGGAATAGTATTGTCTGATCAGACAGTTTGTTCTTGGTTATTCGAAGAGCTGCAAGGAGACCTGCAACTGCAACAGATGCTGTTCCTGAAACAACAAATATCCTTTAGTAATTCTCAAACAGGCCCTGCCAAGTCCTAAGCCTTTACTCACATCTTGAAATCATCACGAAATAGGTTAAACTAGGATTGAAAGGAAACCTGTTGGTTGTCTGATCCCATACTTGCATATGAGATAAAACTCTCAGGCTACTGACATCAATATTTTAAGAGAGCAGCTTACTACTATTCTTGAAATGTTCCAAAAAGAAGATACTGTGACTTATTTTGGTGACACAATGAGTAAGAGCATGGGATTTGGATTCTTATGTGGAGTCCATTCTATCCACTTACTAGCTGAAAGAATTTAGAGAAATTATTTTGTACATCAAATAGTTTCCTCATTTGCAAAATAGTTTTACTATATGAGATGACAGAGTAATAAGTGATATTAGATTCTTCTACCTAATTACGCTTGTGGTCTTGAAATCCATTACTGATCTCCTTCACACAAAGTAGTCACATAGTGAATGCTTGCTGGTAATGGCATTGACGGTAATGATATTTTTGATACATTTGAATTTAATGTTTTAATTTCAAATTTGAAAAATTAGCTGCTAATAGCAATTAAAATCTGATTTATTGCATTCTTTAATTGGTTTTCTACCTACAATGATCACTGCTGGATCCCAAAAGTGCTAGACAAAATTAACATAAAATTTATTTAGGATAAAAACTGTGTTTTCCTCATCATGTCTCATAGGCACTGAAACTTCACAAGTTCTAATTACATTACTTCACCATATAAGCTTGCACAGATCCCAGAGCTGTTCTCTTGCTTTGAACATAATTACACAGCTTAACTTCTTTATGGCTTATGCCTGAAATAAAACTGCAGCTTCTTGTAGTGTTTTCCAGCTGTATCTACATTTTACTTTTCTAAAGTAACATTCTCCTTATGATGTTTCCTAGATCACTAAGCTGGGTAGTAAAGCCCAGTTAACCTTTAAATACCCTTACTTTGTTAAAACATAAATTAGAGTAGGTTTGATGAATGACACAATGATGAAGTATTATGTATGCCAAGTACCAAAGATATTCAACATTTTACTATCAGTATATTTGTTCTTTTCAGTCTTTTGGTTTGTTTCTTGTATAATTAGGTAGTCATAAATAAGACCACAATAAATAATTATTGTTTAAAGCCCGTATGTCTCTTTTGTGTTTTTTTATTCAGGATCACAATGTGAACTGTAAAAATAAAATGTTTGCAACTTTGAGTCACCATTGCAATAATTATAAACTGTGGTAAGTCATATATTATGCAAAAGCCTGTCTTCTATACATTATTTAAAATGAAAGTTTGTGCAAAAGTATGGCAGAGAATAAAGATCAATAAAAAAAGGAAATGAAAATAGCTATTGGATCTGGCAATTACATCACCGGTGACCTTTCGGAGAACTATTTTAGTGACATGTATACATGTTAGGGCTGAAGATGGAGGACAATGTGCTCAGGCAGAAATGAAAGGTGAAGAACAGGGAGAGCAGGTGTGGAGTATTCCTTGGAAAAGCTTAGATAAGAAAAGGAAGAATGGGGTGAAGACGGAGATGGGAGTGGGAGGGAAATAGGGTTGAGGCAAATATTTTATTTTTATATTTTTAACGAAAGAATGACACAGGCTGTTGGAGGGGGAAAAAAAGGATTGAAGCAACAATTTTAAGAATTAAAGCAATTACAGATGGTCATAGACTAAGGGGAAGAAGGCAACAGAGAGAAAGAGATTGAAGTTACAGGAGAAGAAGCTGTCTTCCAACTCTAATGAGCTTTCCCAAGGTGGTAGGGTGTCATTATTAGTCAAGAAAAGCAACATTTGAAAAATTCAACCAGATTAATTTCTTTTGTAATAAAAATATTTAACAAAATGCAATAGAACATTACATTCTAATTCATGGGCTACTTTTTCTGATAACTATTTAGCAAATTCTAATACAACAAAATAATCTAAAATAGTTTTTTGCATTTTAATGTGAAGAAATCTGGAATGCGCTGGAATGCAATTATGAAATCTATACATTAAAAAGGTATTTTGGAATATTAATTGTAAGCATTAAACCAAATGAGTATTAACTCAAAAAAATCTATGAATAAGAGGAAGGATACCCAGAATGACATTTTCTTTCTTTCTCTGTACAACTTGTCTGCTACCATCAGTTATATCTAATATTTTGTCAAATAAGTGGTGCCAAAAGGAAGAATACCACTCATATGAAAAGATAGCAAATACCAAATTACACCATAAACTAAAAATGATACCAATTTGAAAAGAATACGAATAGGAGCAAGAGGCTTTTGATACCAAGTAATCTTGCTAATGAAAGTTATACCTTAGGTATTTTTGATGTTATGGCTCAACTAAGTACGTCATGTCTGATCTTTTTACACTTAAAAATTTTAACTTACAAAAATTATCTCATTCCATAGTTACTATTTTAACATAATTTTTATCTCTTAAAAATATTATAACTCTTATCATGTCAATAATATATTTTAAAATATTATTTTGTATAGTTGTAATATTCTATACTATAGATATATGAAAATTCATTTAACCAAACCTCTGTTTTTGGCTATTTAGAGGGCTTCTGATTTTTTTACTATTAAAAACTGCATTGCAATGAATATCCTTGTACATTTACTTTACATGCATTTATTTCCTCAGGATAAATTTCTAAAAATAGAATTATTGTATTGGCTTGAAGAGCTGCATGTTTCAAAGGCTTTTTGACACAAATTGGCTCCCCAAGAGTTGTAACAATTTATACTTCCACAATCTATGAGAATGATCATTTTCTAAAAGCATCATTAACAGTGGGATTATAACAAAAATCTTTGCCAGCTTGATAGAGAAAATCAGTTTCTTATTTGCTGTTTAAATAACTTTTTAAAACTTAATGGTAAGGTTAGACTTTAAAAACATATTTACTGGCCATGGTATTCATTCTTTTGTGAAAGTCTGTTCTACTGTGTCTGATTTTAATCTTTTCAACTATCAAAGCATTCAGTATAAGATTATACTACATTTACAAAAATGTAACCTAATGTATTAATTACATTTTTTAAAAATCCTAACAAGTCAAACTAATTTACTATGGCTACAATTTCTACGTGCAATATTTATAGTATATTACAGGATAGCCATTCAAGAGAAGAAAAATCTCTTTTTGTAGCTTATTTTAAAAGACTAGAGGTTGATACCTATTCTTTCAATATGAAATTGCTGAATTCCAGTGGTCTTCAGATTATATAATTAAATGTCCGATTTCTTACTAGATTTAATTTGTATATTTTTTCCAGTTAAAAATGATTTACAATGAGAATGCATTTATGTCTAAAATAAATTTGAACCAAAATTTGTATCACTTAAGATTATATTAGATCACTAAAACAGTAAAATTTTAAGCATATTTTTCTTTAATTAAATACTTTTTATAAAATAATATCTTTAACTATCACATCTGTTAAAAAAAAAAGAAAAATGTCCTCCCTAAGGTCCAGTGTAAACACATTTATTTACATGGTAAGGTTGTAATGGTTACATAATTATTTTCAATGGCACTAGAATGTAATTTCTGTGCCCACAGTGGGGAAAGTATTACATCTGTGGGCATGATGGTAAAAACATAAAGTTAAAAGGTAAAAAAGAAACATATGGAGAAAATATGTCATAAGGACACAATATGGAGAAGTGCACAAAATGGACTGGGTCACTTCTAGTCAGAACCCCAATAACTTGCCAAAGGTTTTCTCTAGTAAGAGATTAGACACATTTTCCTCAAACTTCTCTTTTTGTTTCCTAAGGCAGCAATACTCTAAAATTCCTATGTGGAAATAAGCAGACTATAATGCATGCGGTTATATTTCAGGCCGGATTAGCTGGGGTGAAAAAAACCTGGTTATTTAATGCCTCCATAGCAGTGACCTGCTGCGGGAATATTCTGCTATGGATCCTCGGGGCTCTGCTGCATACACTGCTTTTGACCTTGGCTTGGCTCTTTCCTCAGATTTCCTGTGCTGCAGACTTTAATTCTTATGTACCTCAGGCCCTGATCTCTAACTTCCTGGCCTTGGTTGATAGAAATTCCGACCCTAATTCCTAATTGCTTATTTTGTTTAATGATTTGGATTTAGCATTCTTTTTCTTAATCTGAACTCTGATTCTTATTGATTCCGCATAATGATTCGAAATTATAGAATACTGGTCTTTAACCCGTATATGAACATCTCCATGAGACCCACAAAATCAAAAGATACAGATATTAAAAAGGATGATATAGGTTTGTTAAATAGCTTACTGGTGGCTTTTTTAGAGACTGCTGCAAAATGCAATGCTAAGTGACTTAAAGACGCTGGTTTGCAATGCCTGTGTTTGTGGCATCAGAGGCACTCTACCATCACACATGGTATCTTTAAGTCAGACTTCCTTCACATTAAAATCAGTCTGTCTTTCTACAGCTCACATTTACAATTCTTAACTCCTGGAAATTTCCGGGTTATTCTCTTTCTGAATTCCTCCAAATACTTACTTCTCATGAATAAATGCACAAAAAGAAATTTAACACAAAAAAATACTAAAACAAAAGTTTAAACAACTTAAGCATCTTTGTCATGAAGATGGTAACTAAAGAACAATGTAATTAACATCACAAAGAACTGGGGAAAAGAAAGATTTGACCAATTACTTTTGTGTACCTCAAAAGGTATAAAGAGATTCATGATTTTTTTTTTTTTTTTGAGACAGCGTCTTGCTCTGTTGCATGGGTTAGAGTGCCGTGGCATCAGCCTAGTTCACAGCAACCTCAAACTCCTGGGCTCGAGTGATCCTTCCGCCTCAGCCTCCCAAGTAGCTGGGACTACAGGCATGCACCACCATGCCCGGCTACTTTTTATATATATGTATGTATGTATTTTTAGTTGTCCAGATCATTTCTTTCTATTTTTTTTAGTAGAGATGGGGTCTCGCTCTTGCTCAGGCTGGGCTCGAACTCCTGACCTTGAGCGATCCGACCATGAGCGATCCACCCGCCTCGGCCTCCCAGAGTGCTAGGATTACAGGCGTGAGCCACCGCGCCCGGCTGAGACTCATGATTTTTAAGCACATTAAATTTAAATAGTTGTCATCCTAAAGAACGTAAGCATAGTGAATTTAAAAAATATTTATAAAGTATATTTCAGTTGATAGGGTATTTTTGCAAATAATTATTTTGTCCTTAATATAGAGTCCATGAGAGAAACACAACCATCCCCATTTTACATTTAAACTTTTCTTTGATCACCTCATTTCCAATGACATTCATCTTTATTCCACTTTGGCTAGCTTCCTTTTCATCATGGTGTTTGCCATCACTCAGACCTAATCCTTCTTGGAAGTACTATGTTAGAATACTTCACCCATGGTCTATCTTTACAGGTCTTTTACGTCTAGGCCCTTCTGCCTACCAAACAGTCCTTGTATCTTTACTTCCTTCCCTATCCAGCTTCATGTCACAGTCATCGCTTCAACTTTAGCTCTTATCCCACTGCCCTATCTTTGCACAATTACAGTAAATTATCTAGCATAGGTAAATCCAACTGCCCATCTTGGTCCTGCCTATTCCTAAACCGCTGCACTCAAGCTGCTCAGTTTGGTGTCATGATACATTTATGGTATTCAATTTCAATTGGATCTTCAAATCCATTAACCGAATTCTTTTGTGTTTCAGTCAGTGTTCTTTGCAGTTCTCTACAGAGGTTCTTTCAGATCTTTTTTATTTTCCTCAAACTTCTAATTCTATAGTTTCAAAGAAAAATTAAAAGTTATTAGATATATTTTTTATTCTGCTCAAATTTCTGATATTTGGGGCGTTTTTTTTTTCAAGACAGGGTCTCTCACTTGTCACCCAGGCTGGAGTGCAGTGGCACAATCATAGATCAACTGTAACCTCAAACTCCTGGACTCAAGCAATCGTCCTACCTCTCAGCCTCCTGAGTATCTCAAACTACAGGTGTGCGCCAAGACGCCCAGCTAATTTTTTTTTTTTTTTTGTGGACACGGGGTCTCCCTCTGTTTGTTGCCCAGGCTGTTCTCGAGCTCCTGGCCCCAAGTGATCCTCTCACCTTGGCCTCCCAAAGTGCTGGGATTACAGACATGAGCCACCACACCTGGCCTGATCTATTGTTTCAAAGAAAGAAAGAGAAGCTTTTATATAACTTCCTGCCATAAGTGACAAAACGAAAGCTCAGACAGGTTAAGTAAATTGATCAGAGTCCACAGCTAGTAAGAAGCAAAGCAAATCAGTCTGATTCATGAGTCCATGCTCTTAACCTCTACATGTAAGAATGTCTTTTATTTCCTCTTTTTCACTTACTGGCCTGCCATTCTTCCAGTTCTTCATGGCAGAAACCTGAGCTCCATCCTTGGCTCTTTCCTCACCATCAATAACCAATCATCTGTCTACTTCTCTCTGTCTCCACTGGCACTTTCCTAGAACAAGACACCATCATCATGTACCTGGATTTCACCAACGGCCTTCAAATTTGCTCCCATTCAATCTTGGTCTCTACTCTGAAGGCAATGTGAGTAATCTTTCCAAAATGCAAACCTACCGTAGCCAACCTAACTCCTTATTTCAACTCTCACCACCTCCTTCAAAATTAATCCTTTAGGCCAAAGGTTGGCAAACTCTTTTTGTAAAGGGCCATAAAGTAAATATGTTAGGGATTGTGCACTATATAGTGTTTGTCCCAGACTTAATTCTGTTGTTGCAGCATGAAACCAGCCATAAACAATACATCGGCATGGCTGTGTTGCAATAAAACTTTACAAAAACAGGCAGTGGGCTGGATTTGGCCCAGAGGCCAACTCCTACTTTAAACATACTATATTCATTCATTCCACTAATATTAAGTACCTTATATGGGTTATGCACTATGTTAATGACAAGTTAATGATATAGTGATGGGCAAAACAGCCATGTTCCTTGCCCTCCCAGAGCTCAAGATTTAGTGGAGAGGGAGATATTAATTTTAAAAACTTGCATAAATTTATAAAACTGCTATTGTGATAAGAACCACAATAGAAAAGTGAACAGTCCTATGAGATATGAGGTGGATTTGACTGAAATATGAGACTCAGAATGTTTTCCTGAGGAATGTCATGATGGAGATGAGATTTGAAGAAGGGAGGGAATAGTATTCAAGGAAGAAAGATCAACATTTAGATAGACACGACAACAGGAAGAAGCCTGTCTCATTTCAGGACCTGATAAAGAATGTATGGCTCAAATGGCAAAAGTAACGGGGCTGGAGAAAGAAGCAGGGTTCAGACCAGGCATTTTGGGCCATATTCAGGAATTTCATCTTTATCCTAAGTGTAATGAAAAACCATTAAAGTATTTTAAGGAAAAGATAAGACCAGATTGCTATAGCAAAAAGAAAACTCTGTCTTGTTCACCACTAAATCCTCAGCACTCAGATCTTAGGTGATGGTAAGTTACCCTAGGGTAATGGAGAGAAATCTACAGAAAACACAGATTTTTATGATAGGAAATCAGGAGGATTTAGTGATAGATGGCATTTGGCAGGAACGCTGAAGGAGAGGGAGCTATCAGGAATTCACTGAAAAGGAGAACACTGGAAGGTGGTCAGGTTTGGTGGGGAAATAAGAGTTTGATTTTGGGTAGGCTGAGTAAGAGAACTTTGAGATATCCAAGAGGAGATTTTTATCAGATTTCCTGGAGCTCATTCTCTAGCGTATAGATAACATAGGACATTCTAGAGTCACAGAGTACTTTTCTCGAGTATATGAAATTAAATGACAAATAATGTGTGAAATCATCAAGCATAATTCCTGGCATTTAATAGGTAATTAGTATATATTTATTGATCTTGAATCATTATAAAACTATGAACTAATTTCAGACATTTTGTTCTTGACCTGTACGCAGTGAAATTTTTTATTACCTTGAATATCGTCATTGAATGTGCAGTACTTGTTCCGATACTTGTGCAGGAGACGAAATGCATTCAAATTGGCAAAATCTTCAAACTGAATAAGGCAATTCATGCCATACCTATGGGACAAAAACTTTCACATTAGAAAGGTTAATGAAATAACATTTAAAAATAAACTTTTCAGACTTGGGGGGGAGTGGGGAGGCGAGGGCAACATACGTAACCTAAACATCTGTACCCCCATAATATGCTGAAATAAAAAAAATAAATAAAATAAACTTTTAAAATTAGCACAAAGAAAAAGTTAAACATTATTTTCTTTTAAAGGTCCTATCTTGCTGTTTAGTATAAATATGTAATACAGTATCTATTCAGTAAATATTTACTGCATGCTTACTATAGAAAAGGCATTGTGTGGCCCCTGTGAAATAATAATATAAAATGACCAAAATGTGGTCCTGTCCACAAGGAATTTCAAACTTAGTGGAAACAAAAATCTTTTGAAATAAGTGACAAGTACATGAAAAGTAACATAAAAGTAGTATGTATAAACAAGGAATTATGGGTGTTCAGAGGACAGATATCACTTCTAGCCAGGGTCATAGAACAAGCAACAAATGAATTGAATTTTAATGGATAAAAAACAGAGATGTGGGGTTTTACAAGTTGAGGGAAAGCAGAAGCAAAATAACAGGGGAAAGACAGGAAAGAAAAAAATTGTTTAAAAAATGGCAAAAAGCCCTATTCAGCTATAGCGTGGTGGTATATGCAAGAACATAGTGAAAGATACAAGATCAGGTCTTCATTTTGGTCTTTCTAGTCCCACTAGTTCACTTATTCTTGCTTCACCTGCGTATGCCAAAGGCAGTTAATTCAACAGTGCACTGGCCATCTCCCTAGACTCCCTGTCCCCTTGTTCTCCCTCCCTCCACTAAGGTGGCACATAAATACACGCTGTAGAATCTTAGCCAGGATCTCCAACAAGTCCTGCAATATTTGTTTTCATCTCTTACTAATCCACAGCATGATCCCCAAAGCAGCTGCTGTAACAAAATAACTTAGACTGGGTAAATTATAAACAATAAAAATGTATTGCACCCAGTTCTGGAAGCTGGAAGTCCAAGATCGAGTTGCTGGTAGACATAAAGCATCTGGTGAGGGCCTCTCCTCATAGACAGTGCCTTCTTGCTGCATCTTTCCACAGTGGAAGGGGCAAGCATGCTCCCTTCAGCCTCTTTTATAAAGGCATCACTCCCACTCATAAGGGAAGAGCCCTCGTGACTTAATCACTTCCCAAATGGCCCCATCTCTTAATACTATCGCGTTCGAGATTAAGTTTTAACATATGAACTTTGGAGGGACACAAACATTCAGACCATTGCAGCAGCTTGTACAAACCTTATTTTACTCTCCTTATCCCCCAAACATTCAATCTCTTTCCGGTCGCCACCTCACTGAGATAAATGCTAGAGAGAACAACCTTAACCTCAGCTCTCCTGGATATTAAAGAAATTTTGTACTTTTATTGCTCTTTTTTCCTCTACTTGTGAGACCTTTTCTTGTTTCCTTGTTTCTAATCCCTTTATGGACCTTACTGAATCAACTTTACCTTTCTACACTAACAGCTTCAACTTCTCCTTCTCCACTGGTCCCTTCCTGTCCTCAAGGATTCTCAGGACTCCCTGACTCCACCTCCCTTCACCATGACAAGACCAAAGCTACGCTACTTATCTTTCTTCCATCTGATGCTAAACCTCTCAGAAGAGAAGGTACTAAACCCTGCCCTCATTTCCCACTTCTTATCATCATAATGCCGAGAATTCAAGGACAGTCTCAAACCACCACCCACTGATATTATAATACAGCTGAGGTCTCTCTTTTTTCAGATGCAACAAAAAACTTTGTAAGTCTGTTATATTTCTTTCATTGTGTTTATTTATATATATATTATTACATATTTATCCTTGATGGCCTTTTTAAATCACCATAAAATTCAAAGGTAAAAACTGGTATTGAATATTTATTGTTTTTTTTAATTACTAGTATAGCTTAGTATCTTTTTCTATGTTTATTGGTCATTTGTAATTCTTTCTGGAAGACTGTATGTTCACTGGTTCATTTTTCTATTGTTACAGTTGTTCTCTTTATTTCATAAGAGGTCTTTATATATCAAGATAGTACCTTCTGTTATATATACTGAAAATGGTTTTCCTAATCTAGTATACTGTGCCACTAATCATTTACACGGTGTTCCTATTTGTTTTCACCAAAGGAAATTTTAAATTCTTATGGAGTCAGATCTTTCAATCTTTTTATTTAGTTTTTGCTTTTGATAATATGCTTATAATATCCTTCTTCACATACATTTATTTAACTATTAATCAAAAATTTCTTCTAATGATATCATGGGTTTAGAAAATAATACCTCTAAATGTGGTATTACTTTTACTGTTAGGCCATAGATTAAAAAAAAGATAGATGAAAATTTCTGTTTTCTATATAATCACCCAACTATGCCAGCACCATTTATTTAACAGTCTGTCCTTCTCCTCATCACTTGCAATTATATATTATATTCTGATGTATAGTAGGGTCTGTTTATGTGCTTTTCTATTTTATTCTACTGCTAATGACAAATATTTTTCCACTTTATAAGTCATAAGATATAGTATACACACACTCTTATTCTTCACAACCACTCTATGAAGTAAGTACTATTATTATCTTCATCCCACGGATGAGGAAACAGGCGTGCAGGCATCCGTTGTTGGTACTGCTGGTAATGACAGTCTAATAGTAATGACTAGTAGTAGTCTATTAATCTGTCTCTCCTGACAAAACAAACCTCCCTGTTTTAATTACCATAGTTTTCTAATATGGTAATTTAGATTACCAAATTAGAAATTTCTAATTTAATATTTTAATATTTAGTACTGTTAGTCATGCTTTATTCTTCCTTTTAAGTATTTGCTTAGCAGTCATAGTGGTTTAAGAGCACAGGCTCCTGATTCAGAGCTCCTGGGATGAAATCTTGTCCTCATTACATGGTCTGTATCCTTAATTCCTCTGTGCCTCTGTTTTTCCATCAGAAAAATGACAATAGTAATGGCCTATTGTCATAGGGTTGTTATCAGGATGAAATGAAGTGATAAACATAAGTGCTCAATGCAATGACTGGAACATAAGTACTCTATAATTGCTAGATATTTTTCATTATTTAATAGTAACAATAGAAGACATAGTAAAATAATATCCTCAAAGGTTTAAGAGAAAACAATTGTTATCCTAGATAGTATATCCAGCAAAGCTATTCTTCAAGAGTAAGGTTGAAACAAAGACATCTTTAGATAAATAAAAACCAAAAAGACCTTTACTAAAGAAACTTCTAAAAGATGTATTTCAGAAATAAAGAAAATAATCCCAGTAAGAAAGAAAGAAAATAATTCCAGTAAAAAAAAAAAAATCTGTGATATAATGATAAAATCTATAAAAATACAAGCAATTTTATCCATAGAAAATAGCAATGATAGATAAGGCTACTTCAGCATGACAGAGTGAGGAGGTTGGCATATTCATTTCCCAAACAGCAATAATACTGCAGAACAAAAATCTTCAAAACGACCATTTCAGTGTTCTGTAAATCAACTAAAGGCAAAAAGAAGCAACAATTCAAAAGTAAAATAGGGGACGGGGAGTCAATTCTTGAAAGGAACATAAAGTTTTTCTACTCTTTATACATGTGAAGCCATTCTTCATCTTCCAAGGAAACTCTTCAGCTAGCTTTATTAATAATAAAAAATGTTACTAAGAACTGGTAAAAGCATTTCTATGGTTGTAAGTTATTGTATTACTGTTTTTATAACCTTAGCAAAAAAGCAAATGTCATGGTAGCAACTAACTACCCCAAACACAAATATCAGTCAATAATTATCTGTTTGTAATGGCTCCTCTCCATTTCTCCAGTTTCTAGGCAGGCCTTTAGGAAGGAAAGACAGTACGCCTTTGGAGGGTGCTCTCATATGGTTTGCTCCTGATGTGCCACATACTGGCGGTCTAGCAGCATTAGATGATCTGTCATTATGTTCAGAAGGAGCAGATCAGAACCTTGTGGTCTCCGCATGTGAGGAGGAATCAGAGCCTTCTCAATTCTATTCCCGGATCTACTACTTACTTGGTTCTGTGGTTTTGGGTTTGTTACAACTTCTCCGTGGTTAAAACGAAATCCCCACAATATGGTTTGCCTTCAGTGTTTAGGACACATTGTGGTCAGGCTATATATTTATAATGTTTCCTAAGTGAAATCTGGGAATAGGCATAGGTAGTAAAATAGTGTACACGATACCTCATTTACCAAAGTTTATTTTAGAATTATCTCCTGGATATTGTATCAGTTTTAATTTCAAGACTTTTCTCTATCTGGTAGTTAACTCTGATTTGACTCCTAAAGATTTAGAGAAAGGCATTCTGAATTCGTTTTGTGATACAAGCATCTTGCATCAAGTAATAAAAGAAAGCCATATAAGGGATCTTGTTCCAGTTTGAACCAGCTTTGTTACTATGAAATTATAAGTAGTGGAACACTCAGAAGTTAGCCAATTCCATTCTACATAACTATGAAAAGAACCTACTATTTTATGATCAAAATATCACATAAAACAGTGGGTGTAAATGGTTATAAAATTCAACAGAAATCCCACCCATAAAATTAACATGTAAAAACTCCAAGATGTCACTCTTTTGGCATCATTAAATCTGACCCAAAAAACCATATTATAGTGACTAATTACTACATCTAGCACTTACTAAGTGTCAAGGACTATGCTCCATATTTTATAGGGATTGTCTCATTTAATTCTGTCAGCAACATAGTGAGGAAGGTACTATTATTATTCATTTAACAAATGAAGAAACGAGCTCGGCAAGATTAAGCACCATGGCTGAGCTCATACTTCAAATAAGTGGTAAGGTCTGGACTGAACCACAGGTCTGTGGTTTTAACGACTGTATATACTGGCTCCCACAGAGCACCAACATAGTGATCAGGTCAATGAAATGAACTACATATATATATACACACACACACACACACATACATATATATAAAACAATATAGATAGATCTATATAGATACATCTATAACAATATATATCTATAACTATATATATATATCTTTAAAAAACTGTACTGATAAAATAAGGGAGTTATAACTTTATCATAAAACTAGCAAGATAGCATTTATATGCATTCAACATACCAGGTACTTTTATTATAGAAAGTATATGGACAGATATTGGTGAAAACGGTATCTTTGATTATAAACTACCAAGAAATCTGAAGCTTCAAAAGACAGGCTGACTGTCCAGGTCAACCAAGCATGCTTTTATTTTTCCTGAGAGAATATAAAAAAATTTTTAAGAATTTATTACATACATGGCACCATGGAGCATTCAAGAGTCAGAGCACTTTAGCTCTGATGAGCACCTTAGAGATCATTTACTCTAAATTACTCATTTTTGATAATGTACTGAGGCTTGAGGGTGTTCAACAACTTGAGCAGCAAATAGGACCCATGGATCTAGCCCTCGAAATGTTCACTGGGAAGCATTCTCATTAGGAAGACAAAGGATACAAGGAAAAGACTTAAAGGAGGTTCAAATTAAAAGCAAAATCAGTGGCACACAAAATCTCTAAACTGTTTGGGGAAGACAATAACGAATTAGAAGACACTTAAGTTGGGCCCTTGGTAGGATTCGAATAAGGAGAAGAATGGGTGGGGAAAAATCATGGAGGTCTCAAAATTTGTACTGGGGACACTGAGAACATCAGTTTGAAGAATTTCAGAAGGTAAACATTGGTCACTGAATTTAGATGATGAATAGTCTTGAATGCTAGCACGAGTAATTTGAAATCGACTCAAGTTTTCTCTGGCTAAATTAAGCCACTCAAATCCAATTCTTCCTTGTAGGTAAGAATTAAGAACAAGAAATGTGTTCACTTCTCTGTTAATTTGTTGCAATATAGCTCTAGTTCCTACTACTTTACTTTTGTATTATTTTATAACATTTAGAAATTCCTTTCATTTCTCTTATCATTCCTTTTATTATATTTTATTGACACCTCTTAATTATTCTCTATTATGGTGGAAATTAAAAATTCAGCCATAATCATCCATTCTTTTCCTCCTCAACATTTATCTATTCTTAAGGATTCGGCAATCATCTTTCACACAAATGACTTCTAAATTTATATCGCTATTGCTGATATTTCAAGAAATCCAACTCTATATTGCTAAAATGATAGCGAGGACTTGGAGAAAGGTTATATTATGAACCTTTTTTCTTTTAGAATAAGGGATAAATGTTTATGATAATATTTTCAAACATTATTATTCAGTATTTATTTCTGTAAAAGCAACTATTTTTACATGTTATTTTTACATTTTAATAGGTAACAAAGTATAACAATAATGTGAAGTAAGACTTTCTAATTACGTACAGAGGACATCTCATGGATTGCAAGGTAGAGTATGAGCAGAAGCATATACGAAAGAGGGAAGATCATGGACTCTGTGAGTTGAGGCCAGCATGGGTACAGGCTCAAATCCTCGGAACAGCTTTGGCTCTAAAGGACTGACGTGCACTTCAATATGCCATTGTACTTTGATCTTCCATTTCTAGTCTGTACCATTCCTTACGGCTAGAATGACTTCATATAAGGGATGCAGAAATTTAGAAAATGCTTTTATAAACTTTTGTAAAAGAATTAAAGGTCTCCTCAAATACATGTCCGAGTAAATAACTCATCTCCAACCTCAATCATGTCATTTACTTCTATAGTTTGAATCACTAAATCTGTCTGTGTCTCCTTCTCCATTTAGTCTAGATCAAACTGTTTATTTTTAAAAGCCAGCAACTTCCACTAACACCAGGAATCAAGTTTTGAGCAGCAAAGACAATTTTATATTATCTTACCACAGAATATCAGAGACATAAAATTTTAGAGCTAGAAAGGTCCTCAGAGACCATTTAGCAACAAATAATGCCTAGGAAGATTAAAAAACACAGAAGGTCACAGGAACAAATATGCTAGCGTGTACTAATGTTTCCACCTAACAGAAAAGCCAGAAGGGCCAAGTATAATGGCTACTTATGATAAAGTAGAATTATTTTAATGTAGGAAAACATCTTCTATTTCATTTCAGAATATAAAAATACAGAATATTTTCAGAGAAATTTATCAGAATTTATATACAGGCATACCTTGTTTTATTGTTTTTCACTTTGTTGTGCTTCACAGATAGTGTGATTTTTACAAATTGAAGGTTGTGGCAATCCTGCCTGCAGCAAATCTGTCGTCACCATTTTCCCAAGAGAATGTGCTCACTTCGTGTCTCTGTGTCACAATTTGGTAATTCTCACAATATTTCAAACTTTTGTATTACATCTGTTACGGTGATCTGTAATCAGTGATCTTTGATGTTACTGTTATAATTGCATACTATCAATAAACTTAATCAATAAATGTTGTGTGTGTTCTGACTTCTCCACCAATCAGCCATTCCCCTGCCTCCCTATTCCCTGAGACACAACAATATTGAAATTAGGCCAATTAATAACCCTATAATGGCCTCTAAGTGTTCAAATGGAGGGAACGGTCTTACAACTTTCACTTTAAATCAAATGCTAGAAGTGATTAAGGTTAGTGAGGAAGGCATGTCAAAAGCTAAGATAGACCAAAAGATAGGCCTCCTGTATCAAACAGTTAGCCAAGCTGTGAATGTAGAGAAAAAGTTCTTGATAGAAATTAAAAGTGCTACTCCAGTGAACACACAGATGACAAGAAAGTGAAATAGCCTCATTACTAACATGGAGAAAGGTTTAATGGTCTGGATAGAACATCGAACCAGCCACAACATTCCCTTAAGCCAAAGCCTAATCCAAAGCAAGGCTCTAACTCTTTTCAGTGCTATGAAGGTTGAGAGATGAGGAAGCTGCAGAAGAAAAGTTTGATGCCAGCAGAGGTTGGTTCATGAGATTTAAGGAAAGAAGCCATCTAATACAAAAGTGCAAGGAGAAATAGCAAGTGCTTATATAAAAGCTGTAGTAAGTTACCCAGAAGATCCAGCTAGCATCACTGATGAAGGTGGCTACACTAAACAAAAGATTTTCACTGGAGATGAAATAGCCTTCTATTAGAAGAAGATGACATCTAGGATTTTCATAACTAGACAGGAGAAGTCAATCCCTGGCTTCAAAGCTTCAAAGAACAGGCTGACTCTCTTGTTAGGGGCTAATGCAGCTGGTGACTTAAAGTTAAAGCCAATGCTCATTTACCATTCTGAAAATCCTAGGGCCCTTAAGAATTATGCTAAATCTACTCCTGCCTATGCTCTGTAAATGAAACAAAAAGCCTCGATGATAGCACATCTATTTACAGCATGGTTTACTGCTGAGACCTACTGCTCAGAAAAAAAGGTTCCTTTCAAAATATTACTGCTAATTGACAATGTACTTAGTCACCCAAGAGCTCTGATGGAGATGTGCAAGGAGATTAATGTTGTTTTTATGCCTAACATGAATTCCATTCTGCAGCCAATGGATCAAGGAGTAATTTCGAGATTCAGTCTTATTATTCAAGAAATGTATCTTGTAATGCTATAGCTGCCATAGCCAGTGATTCCTCTCATGAATCTGGGCAAAGTAAATTGAAAGCCTTCTGGAAAGGATTCACCATTCTTGATGTTGTTAAGAACATTTATGATTCATTGGAGAAGGTCAATATATCAACATTAACATTGGAAAAGGCTGCTTCTGACCCTCATGGATGATTTTGAGGGGTTCAAGACTTCACTGGAAAAAGCAACTGCAGATTTGGTGGAAGTAACAGGTAAACTAGAATTAGAAGTGGAGCCTGAAGATGTGACTGAATTGCTGTAATCTCATGATCAAACTTGAGTGGAGAGGAGTTGCTTCTTATGGATGAGCAAAGAAAGTGGTTTTTTGAGGTAGAATCTACTGGTGAAGATGCTGGTTGTGAACATTGTTGAAATGACAATGAAGGATTTAGATTACATAAAGTTAGTTGATAAAGCAGCAGCAGGGTTGACTCCAATTTTGAAAGAAGGGCTATGTCTAAAATGCTATAAACAGCATCATATGCTATAGGGAAATCTTTTGCGAAAGGAAGAGTTAATGTGGCAAACTTCATTGCTGTCATATTTTCAGAAATTGCCACAGCCACCCTACCCTTCAGCAACTACCATCCTGATCAGTCATCAGCCATCAACATCGAGGCAAGACCTTCCATCAGGAAAAAGATTAGGACTCATTGACAGCTCAGATAATGATTAACATTTTTTAGTAATAAAGTACTTTTAAATTAAGACATGTATGTGTTTTTAGACATAATGTTATCACACACTTAACAGACTATAGTGGCTGGGCGCAGTGGCTTACGCCTGTAATCCTAGCACTCTGGGAGGCCGAGGCGGGTGGATTGCTTGAGCTCAGGAGTTCGAGACCAGCCTGAGCAAGAGTGAGACCCCCGTCTCTACTAAAAATAGAAAGAAATTAATCAGACAACTACAAAAAACTATATAGAAAAAAATTAGCCAGGCATGGTGGCGCATGCCTGTAGTCCCAGCTACTCGGGAGGCTGAGGCAGAAGGATTGCTTGAGCCCAGGAGTCTGAGGTTGCTGTGAGCTAGCTGACGCCACGGCACTCTAGCCCAGGCAAAAAGAGTGAGACTCTGTCTCAAAACAAACAAACAAACAAAAACTGGACTATAATATGGTGTAAACATAACTTATAGGGCTGAGAAATAAAAAAATTTGTGTTACTGGCTTTACTGTGATATTTGCTTTATTGTGGTGATCTAGAACCAAAGCTGCAATATCTCTGAGGTACCCTGAATATGAATGTTACCTTTCACAGTGGCCACTTTCAGATGACATATTTAATCAATGACGGTGCAACTGCTCAATTACTTTCAAGCTAAGTTCAAAATCAGTTTCCTTGCTTTATGGTTATATCTTATAGGTAATTTTCTACCCTTTTTCTTTACTGCCAATAATAGATTTGAACAAATATTTTTGAAAAAAAACAACAACAACAAAAGAATTTGATCCAAATATACTGACTTGGATCAAATTTCTCATTTTGACTATTCTCAAGAATCAATATAAGGCTCCAAGGATTTTAAAAAAAATGTTACCATTGTGATACCTAAAAGAATTGCTCTAGGTTCTAAAGATAATATTCAAAGAGGCATTCCCAAGGTACTGTAAACTTTAGCAGTAATTATTGTATAGAGTTATAGAGTTCCAGAGTACTACTTGGAAAGCAAAAACATTCATTCACATCTTTGTTTTTTAAAAAACCAGTCACACCATTTTATAGTGAAACCACAAAATCAGAGTAAAAATGAAAAGGGAATTTGAATATATAACTACTTAAAATAAAAATTTTGAAAGCCAATATCCATTTTTAGGCCACAGAGTAAGAGAAATCCATACACATTATTTTAGAATAATTACATAACTGTATATTTAGAAATAGCTGAAAGCACAAATCCAATATAAATTATAAATCTGGTTTCTCTGCCACAATCACCTGGACTAATATAAAAGTTTCAACACTCACTCACCATCTTCCATAACTAGCACCCACCTACTGATGTGTCCTGAGTTATATCTATTTATAATTACAAATTAATACAATTTCTATAGCAGTATTATTGCCTAATACTAATAAAAATGCCAAAATATCATGTTCTGTTTTATAAATAAGCTCTTTTCTTCTCATATACTGGGGGGCCTTGTGAACTAAGCCATCATATGTTCCAGTGGTATTAAAAATATTCAAACCCAAACTACTTAAAGATAGTTTATATTGGCATCTGTATGGGTACATTTACCTGCATGCCACTCCCCTCTCCTTCAAATAGCTCAATAATTTGTTAAAGTTATTTAATCCAACATACTGAAATTAGAATTCCATTGGCAGAGTCCCTGTTTAATTCTTAACAATTCTTAGGGACAGAATATAATGTTGCCCATGTAGTTCTAAGAACTGTTTGACTTCCCTTTGCATTAAGCCATTTTTCAATGACTCTGGTACTTTTTTGAATTAACAAGTATGCTCATACTTCAGCCTAAATTTTCAAGAATGCAACTCTGTTTCCGCCAAATTGACACATTTACAAAATCTGATTAACAAAGCTATATTCTAGATAGCTGATCTTTTAGGAAGGGTGCTAACAAAAAGCTGTGTGGAAGTGTGCTAATTTATCATTTGTAAACTAATAACTTCATTCTTGTGTCACTGAGAAACATAAGCCAACACAAGTAATTTCTGTGCCTAAAACAATATTTACTAAAAAGAACACATTAATAATCAAATGGGCTTAAAATCTAACTATTTGAAGTTGAATTTTCCCTCTTGTCACTTATAAATTGAGTCCTTTGGGTCAAAATCTCAGTGTTTCCACTACCCTTCTGAGAATTTCTTCCACAATTCTAAATTAATAAAAAGACTTGGAAAAATATACTCAACAGTGAGATAAATAAGCCCAGGCCACCTATTACTATGTAGAATAGTGAAAGTGAGGAAATAAAAATCTGATAATTTTGCTCTCAGTGGAGTCCAGTTAGAGAAGAATAGTTTTAGCCTCTCTGATGAAAAATTTCTGAATAAACCATGGCTGCTATTGAGGCATACACGACAAGATATAACTCTGTGTTGTCCAGATAGAAATATTTAGGTCCAACTGTTTTCACAGATGTGCAAGAAACATAAATATCCTCTGAAAAAGATAATTACAGTTCATGTTTGCAAGAGCATTAGAATTCCATTCTCACCGAGACTAGTAGACTGACAAAATACAGTCAAGAGAAATTCTGAATCGATTTCTCACATTTTTTTCTTTTTATATATACACATAATTATCCTGTTTATGTGGTATACTTCACCATTGACAATCCATTCAAAAACATTAGGAGAATAGGAATATAGAAATACAGAATACAGAAATATGATGTTTTTATAATAAGCCAATAGTTCTAACATTCTCCTCACTCAGTCTAAGCAACCAATTCAAGACATTTTTCTTTTTCCATACTCCATTAGGGTTTACACTGAGTAAGGAAACTTGCAAAAGGTAGAATACGCTTTAGAAAGGAGAAAATAAAGAAAATGCCTGGAGAATCTAAATATTGAAGATAATAGATAACGAATCTATAAAGTCACCTAAACAAGCAGTATAATAGTTTTATTTCAGGATAAGACTTTTTCTTTGCCTTGCTTTCTTTAAAGTCAATTTAAATGACTATTATTTCCATACAATAAAAAGGACCCATATTAAGAGTACATGATTAGATCAGTTTTGATAAATGCATACTTGTGCGACCACCTTTACGAGTAAGATGTAGAATATTTACAACATCCCCAAAAGTTCTCCTGGCCCATCTCAGTCAATCCCCTGTCCAACACTGGCCCTAGACAGTCACATATCTGCTTTCTATCACTGGAGATTAGATTTTGATGAAATATTTTAACCACGGGGAAAAATCATTAGAAAATAATATTAACTAACATCCATGTGCTCGCTCCTTACCCAATTTTGTGAGATATTAACATTATGCCATATTTATTTCAGATCAAAAAAACATGCATCACTTGAAACCCCTTTTACCCTTCCTTGATCCTATTTCTCTCAGGTAACCCCTCTCTCCTGAATTTGTTCTTTAACATTCTCATGCATGGTATACTTTTACTACAAATGTATATATTGAAAAATAAACATGGCATCACTTTTAAGCTTTACATACATGGATAACTTACACAAATATGATGGATGTTAAATGGTATCCAATTCTTATGAAATAACTACAGTGCATTATTAAGAGCTCATGCTAAGTGTGTTGAAATGTATCCTTTTACAATTTTTCCCAATTCTATGATTCTTAGATATATCCATGTGGATACATGAAGCACTAGTTCATTCAATTTTTATGTCTTGAACAATATTACATGCTATAAATATGGCAAAAATTATTTCCCTTTCTCTTCTTGGACATTTATATTGTTTCCAATTTTTCATTACTATTAAAATGCAGTTATGAAAATTTCTACATGTCTCCTTATGAATGAGTTCCCTGGGTTGCAAGTGGTATGCAGCAGGTTATGATAATCTTAATTATATTGCAAGCATTTTATGAATTTACACTCCTACAAGCAGTATACATATTCACTGACAGCCCCTCAAATATTTGGCATTGTTAGATTTAAACATTTTTGCAATCTGATGGATATTAAACGGTATTTGATATCTGTGAAGGGGCAGTATGGTGCTGGGCAGCCATGGAAAAAAGCCACTTGGAATACCCTTGGAGAAAGAACTTGCTTAGGAATGCAGTTAGATAACTACCTCCAGCCACAACGCCTTTGAGTCTTTCAGATATGCTGCAGCATTGGATCCCCAGCTGTGATCTTCCTGTGGAGCCTCCAGCCAGTTAGTGAGCACAGCAGTAGTACTAAGGCCTGGCCTTTTCTACCCAATGTGGGACTCATCTAACAGGCAATCTGTGCTGTTATTGGATTGGGTGAGATTTTGTCAGATACATATTACAGTCTGAAGCTCTCCCTGCCCAATTCTGTCTCCCAGATGTTCATCATGGTTTGAAGTCTTTCTTTGCCCAATCCTTCTCCTTCCTTGTCTATGTTTCACTGGCATTACCACTAATAAACCTCTTATATTACAACTCCATCTCAGTAATTGCTTTATGGAAAACCAAAACTGATATCATGATTGATTAGGTTAGTGTTCAAGCCTCTACTTGTCAAATTGCTTTGATTTGAATCCCAACTCTTACTTCCTGCTTCCTCTGGACATTGAACAGCTTATCAAATTTTCCTATGCCTCAGTTTCTTCATATCTAAAATGGGAATAATTACAGTACCCACCTCACGTGTTTGAGAGATTAAATTAATATAAGCCTTTGGAACAACCTCTGGTACATAATAATCAATATTAGTTATTGTTTTCCCAGTGTGATTTTATTATTTATCACAAGAGTTGTGATTAAGTTTGGTAGTGTATGAAACCATGATGAGTAAACAGTTACCTGGGAATATTTAATGGTCCTTTCCTTAGATACGTGCATATATTTGGATAGGTATTACTACAGCATGTGGGTAAAGGTGGTACAATCTCAAATAAAATACTCAGTAATAATAAATAGTTCCAGTCTGATTAGTTTCAGCCATCGATTAACTTATATTTTAAATTTTGTTCCTCTATCATTTGTGTTTTGATTTTTTGCTTATAATAAATTATATATGCAGGTAACATTAAGAAATACTGACATTTTAGAAACACTCTTGGGAGGCCTTGATTATACACCCTTTCTATCACAAAGTACAGCACACATTTGGATTTCTTAGTCTACAAATTGTGAGACTGTCCTATTAGTTTACTTTAGGGGAGGTAATAAAAACTAGTCGAAGGCTTAAGAATGTCTGTCTTTAACAGGAAGGTGTTACAATAGTAATGAACAGTGCCAAATACACTGTGCATATCTACAATTTAATCTTTGAATGTATGTTACTTGATTAGCTAGCTCTCTCCTCCTTCAGTGTGGTGGTACCATGCATAGAGTCAATCAGATCCTGTGATGTTTTGTATGGACTTTGGCAACATGTAAATAATGTGTAAAGCAAGTTTTTATAATTAAGGAATCAAATTTGTTGAATTTTATTATTGAAAGTTGAAATTAACATGTATGAACAAAAACCAATAAAGAATATATTCTTTTCATGGACAAAAAAAAAAAACAAGAACTAGTCAAACAGTAACATAAAATTTTACTAAGACAATGAATGCTTAAGGCAAAAGATAGCCAGTTTTCTATTTTAAATTGGCTAATTGGCTTTTTTCCCCTGAAATTCATTTCTTGGATATATACCACTGTTCCCCCTTATTTCATCAATAATTTCCTAAAATTTAGAATAATTACAGGCCAAAATGTATCTATCTATTAAAAAAGACTGGGGAAAGAAGCTCAGTAACTAAGCTTACACTCCTGCCCTCAAAGACTAGGTTAACGAGAATTTGGAAGAGTATTAAGTCTTCAAAAATGACCCAGATTTATTGTTATGAGATTCTTGTCCCTAGAGTTTGGCCAAATGTAATCTTCTGGAATACACAGGTGCTTATAAAAATGAAAATCTCCATCAACTTCTTAAAATCTATTTTTTGTCTCATTCTAAAAATCTGTGTTTCTCCACTGCAAGAAAACCTCCATTGTTCCAAAACTGCATGTGAAACACAGACCCAGAGGTCTGGATCTACAGAGCTCTGTAATGAATTTTTACAAATATATCTCTCCTTCTTTGATCCACCTAATGGAAAGGGGGAAAAAAAGTGCATCAAAAAAGGGTTCTGGGGCAAAGGGTGGGAAGAGAAAAGACATTTACTATCTTGTAAGGAAAATGAGTGACATTAACATACATCAATTGATTTGCATAATAAATTCCTATTTGATTTTCTAAGACATACATTCTAAAAATATATTCCTTATCAGACCATATAGTGTATGTCTTTTAATACTCCTTTTAACACTATATGTACTATATGTTCTAAATCACCACTCTTCATTTCTTTTCTTTTTACAAGTTGTCAGCTAAACTCCAGAACAGATCAGATCCCAAATTTCTGGTTAAATGATCTACTACACTTGAAAATCTCTCTTCTTCCTAAAACCCCCTTGAAATAAAAAGAATTTTTAAAAAAGCTTGGTATTTATACAGGACAAATTCTATTTAACTATTAAGCTTTCCTCTAGCCAAAGTGATCACTAGATCCTTCAGTGATTAGAAACACCTGAGAAACTTGGTTTCTCAGACCTGCATGCTACAGGACATTAACTAGGATTTTGCAAAAATTGCAATCCTGACCAAATGGTTTAGAAACACTAGGCAAAACAAAACAGGTTTCTTCACTCAGCATTTGAATTATCCAAACTCTAATATGCTACTGTAAACTGGTAATCTCTGAGAAGGGGATGCACAGTATGTGGAATTTCCTATTCTTATTAAACTAGAAAATACTTTTTCACAGCCCGAAGGAGTTGAAAAGAATACTAAGAAGGCCCTATACATGCAACTCTTAAAACAGGGTAAGAAAAGTTCTATTTATAATAAAGATTATGAAACCTAGAAGGATTAATTATTGTTATGTGGTAGTAAATCAATTAAGGTTGTCGTTTTTTAGAAGACAATTTAAAAAGTCAAAACAAGGTATATGTATCATCAGAGCCAAAAAATTTAGTTAATTTCAAATGAAGAGAAGTTGTGGATAGGCTAAGGAGTGAAAAATAAACATCTAACTCAGGACCACACACCAAAATTTCAGGAAAGGACCTTTTACTTTCTGGTAGTACAAAATAAGAAGATCTCAAGAAGGAATGTGCCCATAATTTAGAAATACTCCTACCTTGTTGCTATAGCTCTTTTTTCAAAGCTAGACTTATTAAATAGTAAGTAATTTCACAAAGCTCCACAAATTCAAAAGGGATAAAAATTTAAAAAATAAAGTATGTCAAATGACAATTTACAGACATAGTTTCATGAATGAACTAGGTTCTTTTCCTAAGGGTGGCTCTATCAGATCACAAGCAAAAAGATGTGGCAGTTTAATGGGGAAAGGGAGGATGTGGCTACTGAGTCACATGGAGGCTGCAACTGTTTTTTAAAAATCTGGCGATGCTTAATAATAAACACATGTGGAGTAAAGTGGTCCCTACTCCTCTTTCTCATATGAGCTGTATTAGTCACTTTGTTTTCCCATAAATCGATAACAATAACATTTTGTGGATTCTGTGGTATCCGGAAAGATTAAAGTTTATGTTTTCAAACTCCCAGTTAAGAAGAAACTTGGCAACAAAAGAGAATACAGATTCAGAGTGATCCTGGTTGCAAGTCAAAATACCAAGGATGGGACATTCCAAATTCTCCACATAACAAGTAATGTAAACACAATATGAAATATACAGGAGGTTATAACTTGCAGTAAAAATTTTCAGTTTCATAATCAGAATATAAGACAGTAAGGATCTTCAAAAATGCGGGCATCATTACACCAGCTCACCAGATATACTAGGACCCTAGAGACAGGACTGTAAAGTATCCTAGATAGGGTTACCACATAAATAAATAAACAAATCCATAAAAATTTACCTTGAAACAACAGACATAGAAGACTCTTAGCATTGTTATGAAATCCTAACAAAGAGAAGGATGTTTTTCCTGAAATGTAATGTGCTATCTTGAACTTCCATATTGCTTTGTGTTAGGTTTTCAAAGGCACCAATTTCAAGTGTTACAGAAGATAATTTGTGTGCAACATACTTTAATTGTATCTAAAAACAATATTCTAGGCCTTAAAAACTAGGTACATAACAGATTTTTGAAAACCACATGAAAGAGGAGAAAATGAAATAAAGGATATCTGGATTAAAAATTGGGTAGACTAACATATTATGCTTGCAAATATTTCCATGGTTTTATGTAGCAGGGAAGCTGTATTTTACTCCTTTTAGGGGTGACTGGAAAAGCAATGCAGTCAGCCACTTACTCCTTAAGTCCGGGGATTAGATTTAAACAACTAAAAGCCAAGACAAAGCTTTCCTCTAAAACTAAGGACATGCGTATCATATCCACGTCTCTCTTTATAGACTTAGCATTTGTATATGCAGATAATTTTTATGTTTACAGAATTTCTATTGATATTTACATATATGCTTATAGAATTAATCTTTACATGTAGACTAATTCTTTTTTTAACCAGTAACATAGTCATTTATTATCATTATCAAGAATTATGTATTGTACATAATTGTATATGTTATTGTTTTGTGTGATTGGCAGTGCAGTAGGTATGTTTACACCAGCACCACCACAAACACAAGAGGAATGCGTTGAACTATGACATTATGATGGCTATGACATCGCTAGGCAACAGGAATTTCTCACTCCATTATAATCCTACGGGACCACCGTTGTATATGCGGTCCATCATTGACCAAAATTTTGTTGTGTGGTGTTTGACTGTATAAACAAAGTATATTTTAAAAATAATTAGAAACTATAGTAGTTTTATTATAAGGCAAGAATTAGACTTTTCACATTTAAAAGCCATTTATTTTTGTTTTCTAAATAATTTTTTAACAGATTCAACCTTGAATTGGAAAGGAGAACTTTGCCTATGACTATCAAGGAAAACACAGAATCTTTTTTTTTTACCAATTTATTTTACTTTGAAAAAAGTTTACTGTTCTGCCTTCATTTCTAAAACTGTCCACATGATCTTTTCCCCTTATAAAACCAAACTATAGTATAAAACTTCAAACATATTATCAAAGAATATAGGAGGAAATAAAATTTGGCTGGATCTTCACCATTTTTTTTTACCTACTGTCTTTTTTATATGTAATTGTGTTCATACACATAAATGTTTATTTTATGTGTGTGTTGAAAATATTTACTAAACAAAAATTAGAATAAATATGTATCAGGCATATCTTAGACAGCACCTCAAATCCTCCTGGCCTTGACTATTCTGAGGCCTTTGGCACCTTTTCTACCATGGCTGCCACTGGGCAACCAAATATGTAAGGGCCCCACCAACTTCACACAGGCAAAAGCCCTTACAGTCCTTACCTCCTGCCCACATTGACTGCCTTTCCCTCCCACTCTTGGCTTCCCTCTTGCTTTTGAGGTGTGCGAGGCCATGAAACCTACTTGGTGCCCCCACATGCAGAATCAGGGGAAATCTTTCACCAATGAGATACAGAAGTTGAGAAGTAAATTCTTGTCCTGGGGACTGATTGTCCTGGG